>JAHKKF010495293.1:0-12574 GCA_019740295.1 Labeo calbasu | reverse complement strand
TTACGTGTTGACAGGATGCTTTATATTATTATATTATGTGCAAAAACAAAGAAATGTGAAATAATGTAAATAATAAAATAATACAAGACAAAAAAAAAAAAACTCAAGTATTTAATGCCAAGCAATGCATAGGTGTGCACATATCAGCTACTTTATTTTAATTAATTAATTATTATTATTATTATTTTTATTAATAAATAACCTATTTATTTATTTATTTATTTATTTATTTATTTATTTATTTACTTACTTACTTACTTACTTACTTACTTATTTATTTTACTTAAAAAGATTTAAAAAAAATCATACTTTGAAGAATGTTGGTAACCAAACAGTTGCTGGTAAACATTGACTTAAAAATACTGCTTTATATTATTAGGATGCTTTATATTTTTATATTATGTGCAAAAACAAAGAAATGTGAAATAATGTAAATATTTAATAATACAAGACAAAAAACTTGAGGATTTAATGCCAAGCAATCCACAGGTGTGCACATATCAACTACTTATTTTAAATTATTTAATGTTTATTTAATTTTATTTGTTTTAATTTTTAATGAATAAATATTTTTTTTCATATTGTTATTATTATTATTATTATTATTATTATTATTATTATTATTATTATTGTACTTAAAGATATTAAAATTATCTTTTGAAGAATGTTGGTAACCGAACAGTTGCTGGTAGACACAATTAAAAAAAAAAAAAAAAAGAAATCTTTATATTATTAGGATGCTGTATTTTTTACATTATGTAATTTATACAAATAAAATAAGTAAAATAATAAAAATAAAAAAACTTAATTGTAAAATTTAATGCCAAACAGTGCACAGGTGTGCACACATCAACAACTTTATTTTAAATTATTTAATTTTTAATATTTTTTTTAAATTAATAAATTAAACCCTTTTTTTTATATATTATTCTTATTCTTATTATTACTTAAAGAGATAAAAATGGTCTTTTGATGAATGCTGGTAACCAAAAAATACTGCTTTATATTATTAGGATGCTTCATCTTTTTATATTATTAGCAAAAACAAAAAAACATGAAATGTAAATAAAATAATACAAGACACAAAACTCATTAAGCATTTAATGCCAACCAATGTACACGTGTGCACATATCAGCTACTTTATTTTAAATTATTTAATTTTTAATTATTTTTTAGTAATTTTTAATTAATAAACTAACTATTTTTTAATATTATTTATTTATTTATTTATTTTATTTTTAACTTAAAGAAATATCTATTTTTTTTAAGAATGCTGGTAACCAAACAGTTGCTGGTAGACTGACTAAAATGAAAAAAAAAAACCTAAAAATACTATGGAAGTCAACTTTCCAACTTTCTTCAAAATATCTTTGTGTTCAGCAGAAGAAAAAAACTCATACAGGGAGTGAGCAAATGATGTAAACTTGACATTTTCAGGTTAATTATTTATTTAATTGTTTTCAAAATGTGAGATTTGACACTGATCTTTCAGTTCTTCAGGTCACAGATAAAAAGCGAGAACAGTTGAAATGCAGAGTATTAAATGTATTATTTTTAGCCTAAAAATGGGCATTGCCTGTAGTCACTATATATATAAACCATTTTTAAACAAGAAAATTAATTAATTGTGACTATACACCTAAAAATAAAGGTTTCAAAGTGGTTTTCACAGCAATGTAATAAATGGATAATTTTTGCTTCCACAAAGTTCTGAAAAGAAACCATTTTAATAATCTAGTTAACATTTTTCCTCTATGCACGCTTAAAAATAAAGGTTCTTTATTGGAGTCGATGGATCCATGAAGAACATTCAACTTCCATGGAACGTTTCCATTCCAGAATAGGTTCTTTAGATCATTCAAATGTTCTTTACACTAAAAAAAAGGGTTCTTTTAAGAACGGTTCACAAAATGGTTCTTTGGAGAACCAAAAAATGCTGCATCTGTGGCATCACTGGGGGAAAAACCCCACTTTTGGAACCTAGATTCCATTGTTCGGTTCTTCATGGAACCATAAATGCCAATAAGAACCTTTGTTTTTAAGAAAAAATGACATTTTCTGTCATACCACCCACCCCAGTACCCATATGTGAGACAGTATGCTGTGCGAAAGTGTGAGACTGTTTTCAGTGGAAACAATCCAGTAAATTGGTAATGTGAGAATGAAAGCATTTAGTCTGTTTTCTTAAAACGTGCACTTTACCAGAAAATGATCTAAATCTGTTCCTCTTTTAAAACAAAGCTCAACTTCTGTTGCACTCTGGCAAAGTATTGACATGTCCTTCTCGAACACGACTCAATCAATATCGCTGCAATTTTCCCGGCCACTCGTTACCGAGCGAGTCGATGAGTCCTGAAGAAATATTAAAGGCGTTTTATTCTGTCGCCTGTTAAAGCGTGTGTTTTCCTGCAACGCTTGCATATTTCCCGCTTTGATTGTTCTGTGTTGTGCCTAGGCATCGCCAGCGGCCTGAATATTTGTGGCAGAAGCTCGTCGCTGCGACAGGAGGGAAGAACCTAATCTTCGCACACATCCGGGAAGCGTAATCCGTTCAAAGTGGCACCTCGCGCCGGAGAAGAACAAAAATTACCATTCATCTTCCATCAAGGCGCACAGCTAAAGCTGCGTTTCATCTCCTCAACTGACTCAGCTGAGAGGAAGGTGCCGAATGCGCGGCACCGACAGCGAATGTGACATCTGATTTGTAGGCTGTCTAATCACAGGAGAGAGTGTACATTTTCTCTCAGAGAGAGCAGAGGAGAGCCTGTCCTAATTGAACGCGAGGAGAAGCCGTTCGGAGATCACAGGTACAGCGCGCAACATATATAACGCGCGGGGCTTTTTGCACGTCACGTCTCGGAAGGATGTCGTAATTAAGTTTCGAATGCACTAAGGCGTTCCAATTATCTAAATTAGATTTAATTGAGCACAAGAGAGGATTCTCTGTCCTAATTAGGTTACCAAAATATTGAAGCTTCACGTGTATTAATCATGTTCCTAACACACCAGCTCAGCTGCCAATGATGATACAGGTAGAATAAACAGCTGCAGGAGTCAGAAAGACGCAATTAGGTACACTTTGGCTGCGTGTGACTTATAAGGTTAAGGAAATTACAGCTCAAGTTGTTATTCACACGATTTCCCACTAAGAAAAAGGCCGGCACTGTTAAAGACTGTAGAAGAGATCTTAACAATGACTCAAACGTGCTCAGGTTTGCCAAAGTCTGATTACAAAAGCTCTGAACTTATGCATTTTTTCATCAAAGACCTAATTATGCCTTCCACATAATATCAATGTTATTTAGGGTGACTGTTAGGTCAATTTCTAAATTGCCTAAAATGTCTTCATATGTGACCCTGGACCACAAAACCAGTCATAAGGGTATGTTTTTAAATTAGCTTTCCACTGATGCATGGTTTGTTAAAAAATGACAATGTTTGCCCGAGATACAACTATTTGAAAATATGGAATCTGAGGGTGCAAAAAAACTCATCTTTAAAGTTGTCCAAATGAAGTTCTTAGCCATGCATATTACTAATCAAAAATTTAAGGGGAGGTCAAGATGCGAAATTCACTTATTTATAGTGTTTGAACATAAATGTATATTGCAGTGTGTGTACACAACCACCCTGTAATAACAAAAAAAAAAGAAAAAAATCACTGGCCAAGGCCCCTCCCACGATAGTTGATTGACACGACCGTCTTACCTTAGACCCGCCCTGAATGAGATGTAAGCAGTCCGCCATTGTGTCGGCTCTGGTGCAGGGGAGGACAAGAATGTCTCCTAAGCAATTGTGGTGTTTTATAATGATGTAATAATGATCATAGCAGTCATCATTTACTCCTGACATCTGAGCTACTGAAGACGCAGTGGATTACATTAGTTTTTGAAGGTGATGCGCCCCTGATCTACATAAATGCGTCTATGTTCACGCAAAATATTGGTGATCCAGCTTCTTCAACAGAAGAAGCGAGTATAAGGTTTTTTAATGAATGTTTGCAGTTGCCTTTCCTAATAATGTGCGGCTGAAGTAAACAGTCTCTCAGAGAATGGCCGTCACTCCACGGAAGAGAGGGGCGGGGTGAGCAGAGCTCATTAGCATTTAAAGAGACATGCAACAAAACAGGTTGCTGTAAAACAACATGGTAAAAAGGGTGCTTTTTTTACACTACCATTGAGAAATTTTAACGAAAGTATGTTATAGACTTTTCATTAAGACCCTAAAAAATCATATCAACTTGATATGATCAACCATGTCATCTGATCTCCCCTTTATAGTTTCGATATAGGAAATTTACAAAATATCTTCATGTGGCGTGATGTTTACTTAATATCCAAATGATTTTTGGCATGAAAGAAAAAATGATAATTTTGACACATATAATGTATTGTTGTTATTGCTACAAATATATTTTGTAGCTACTTGAGTGAAAAGTAGGTTGACCAATAGCGTGGAGGCGTTGTACATAATCGACCAATCGTGGCATTTGAGAAGGCGGGATCTACAGAGAATGGTCAAAGCAATGCAAATACGAGTACGTATAATTTTTGAAGACTCTAGAGAGCATGTCAGTAGCAAAATAAAGCCAAAATCTGGACATTTTATGCAATTTAGAAATCCAGATTAACATAATACATAAAAATAATATGTTAAGACAAAGCAATTTGCAAAATCAAGCAGCAGAATGAGCTGTTTTGTACAGCTAAAAATAGCTGGATGCAGATGAGACCGGAAGCCAAACACATAAAATTTACAAATGGCCATGCTCACTCTTACGGGAAAAATAAGGTAGATATTTTACATATATTGAGTAGCTAATTACTAATAATAGAGCTGTTCTTACTGTATAGTCAGCAATTGTCTGTCATTTGTATGTTTGGTAAGTAAAGCACAGCTATTACTACTGCTTATACTAGTTAATGGCTTGAATAAACCCCTAACTAAAGTATTGAACTTGAATGTGTAACTTCTCCTGCAGTGTTTGCTGCTACTGTTTTGAATGAATTGGTGACATTTACAGTTTTTACAGTTTTTACAGTTAAAATTATGATCATTTTTAAAGTGCGCTTTATTTTACCAGTAGTGATCAAACTTTTAAATGTCACAAGGGCACAATAAAACAGTGTTAAAAATCTCACATTGTTATTGCAGGTTGTTTACAAGCAACATCCTGGAAACCAGCTCAAAGCACCTTTGCATCACGCCAGAAACTTTTTGCACAGGCGAGTACCATTCATATTTTTGTATGCAAATACACAATATTACGTTTGTTTAACATTTGTTTTGTTTCTCCCAAGGAAACAACCTCTGAGTTGTAATAAAAAGGTCCTGCTGATGCACATATGACACTGAAGTCAGCATTACTCTCCAGTAAGTCTCTAAAAGCGAGTACGCGTGGGGTCGGAGGTGACTAGCCCGTGATATGATGCACCAAATTCCTCCATGACAACAGCAGCTCTGTGTGTCGGCTCCTGAGGCGCCCGCCGCGGCGCGACTGAATGCGCACAGCCTCCGAAGCGCCGTCTGGAACTGATTAATGACAGTTTGCCTTCTCTGTTCTCTTTTCTTACATTCCTTTCTTAAAGGGCATTCACACTGACAGCGATTTGCGTCCTCAAGACATTCATTTATAATCAGAGTTGGCAATTTCTGGCAATATGAGTGACAGGGAGTGTTAGTGGGACCGCCTACTAGCAACAACAGCACAATTAGACTATGTATATATTAGATTAGCATACTAACATTCTACTCCTACTCTTTCAGCAGTATTTAGTATGTATACTGTGTACAGTATATGCACATTTTCCAGATATATGTAAGGAATACTTTGATAAACTACAACATTTGAGAGAATACAGCATACAGCAGCAGTATACAGCAGAGAACACAGCACAACCATGCGATGCACTCAACTTGACCTTGCAGTTTTGGCAAGGATTCTTAACTCTTTCTTGACTCATTTGATCAGACTGCCAGAAGTTTTCTACACAAAATGTAAAATTAAATACTAATTTTATTTACAAAATAATTCTACATATAGTGTGACAAAAATTGTTTAAAAAAAAACAAAAAAAAAATAGTGTTGTTATCAATAATAATAAAAAACACAAATCTATAAATAAATAAAGAAAGAAAGAAAGAAAGAAAGAAAGAAATAGATAGATGACTTAGAAATGTAGGATATTTATGAAAAACATTTGGAAAAATACAGTAAGTGTAAGCTGAAGTACTAAGGTCAGTAAAACTAAAACTAAAATAAAATTTAAAGGTAAATAGGAATTAAAAAAAAATGTATATATATATATATATATATATATATATAATATAACATATATAATTATATATAAATATTAAAAGAAAGCATAATACAGTAAGTGTAATCTAAAGTAATCTAAAATCAATAAAACCAAAATTGAAAATTAAATATATATATATATATTTACAAAAAACCTAATGCAAATGGCTAAAGTACATACAGTTTCTAAAAATTCAAATAATTTAAATTAAATAAACATTTAAAATTAAAATATAAAAATAAAACCTAATTCAAAATAATAATGCTAAAGTACTAAAGTCAATAAAACTAAAATTGAATTCAAAAGTAAATAGAAATATATATAGATAAATACAATTTTTAAAAAAATAACGCAAATTGCTAAAGTACATACAATTGCTAAAAATTTAAATAATTTAAATTAAATAATTTAACATTTAAAATTAAAATATAAAAATAAATCCTAATTCAAAGTAATACTGCTAAAGTACTAAAATTAACACAACTAAAATTAAAAATTTAAAAATGAATATAAATATATGTAGATAAATAGATAAAAAACTAATGCAAATGCTAAAGTACATACAATTTCTAAAATAATTTAAATAATTTAAATTAAATAAACATTTAAAATTAAAATATAAAAATAAAACCTAATTCAAAAAAATAATGCTCAAGAAAAAAACTGCAATGTTAGATAAATTATACTAAAATAACACCATCAAAAATGTCATAATAACTGATAATATTTCGTTTTTTATGTAACCATAAACTAACATTCACAGAAAACTGCTGATTTTTGTGCAAAAGCCTAATAAAAGCCTAAAATACAGAAGATTCTCTAAAAGTTATTTTTAGGGGTTTTTTTTGTCGAAAACAAACACATTCTATGATCAACAAGAAATTTTATTGGGCTCTTTTTTTAGTTTTATTTCTGTACTGTTGTGTAAGGAAGCCCCGCCTACAGTGAAATCTGATTGGTTCAAATTTACACTACAGTTGTGATGAAACAAAAGTAGCAAAAAATGTTTTATTCTGTATTGTGATGTACATAAAAACTGTTTAACGAAAAAAAAATTGTCGAATGTTGATTGAATGGTTGACTGTAAAAAAGGGGCGGGGTTTAATTACACATTTTTTTAAATGCCTTATTTTTATAATTAATTTAAATTATAATTTTATGCAATTTTGCAAAATTACACTACAGTTGTGATGACACAAAAGTAGCAACAGATGTTTTATTTTGTATTGTGACGTACATGAAAACGGATTAATGAAATAGAAAAATAGTCGAATGTTGATTGGATGGTTGACTGCAAAAAAGGGGCGGGGTTTAATTACACATTTTTTAAATTGCTTATTATTTTTTAATTAATTTTAACTCGAATTTTATGCAATTTTGCAAAATTACACTACAGTTATGATTAAACAAAAGTAGCAACAGATGTTTTATTCTGTATCGTGACATACATCCGAGTGAAACAGATGAACAAAATAGAAAAATTGTCGAATGCTGATTGGATGGTTGACTGTAAAAAAAGGGGCGACTTTAATTACACATTTTTGAAATTACTTATTTTATAATTAATTTTAATCATAATTTCATGCAGAATTACACTACAAATTGTTGAATGTTGATTGAAAGGTTGACTGTAAAAAAAAAGGGGGGGGCGGGGTTTATGCAAATGACCGGAGAAGTCACAACATAGACATTTAGATTACAAATTATGAGGTCAAAAAAAGGTAAAATAAAACATGCACAAATGAACTGTTCACAGTACGATCAATAACATGCGTTTAGAAACTTTATGCCTCATTTTCACTTCCAATGTGAGCACAAACTAGTTGCTTAATGCTGATGTTTATCTTCACTTAATGAATGCATGCTCCAAAGTTAAGTAAATATGTCCCACTAAAGAGATTTCTCACCGAAATCCTTCAATTTCAGACTAACAACAGAAATAAAGAGCTGAAGAAACACTTCTGGATGAAAAGTCAACGGTCAAGCATTGCAGGCAAGTATGCAGTCTTCCTGTCAGTATCACACTTTGTACATGTGACTCAAACTAAAGCATTGGTCTGTATGATAGGCTTTACAAGGAGCATGTGTCTGTCTTAATGGATAAAGACGTTTGCTCTAGCACATCACACAGTGGCAAACTTGTGGCTTGTGGCTTCCCATGATTGATTCTTTATCGCATCACTCTTGTCATGTTTTGCTCTCATCCTAGACAGACGGCAGGAGTGAAATCAACGGAGACGGACCGCTTACCTGTTGTGGAGGTGTCGACTCGCGGACGCTGCAAGTTTGAGTCAGCGATCCACCGTCCTGGCGGTACGTTTCCCGTTGGATGTGACGGTACAGTAGTAACAAGAAGCGAGGGTCTCCCGAGCGGCTCAGTCCTCCTGCGGCAGGCAGCTAGCGGAGCGCAGAAAACACACTTTGCGTGCTGCCGTTAGGTCATGCTCAAAGTATGTCTGTGCAATGTTCTGCAAGCTCAGGGAAACCACATCCTCTGACATACCTCCTGTATCCTGCTGCCTGCGTGCCGTCTGTCTCTCGCGCTTTCTCTGACTGTCTGAGATGACAGACCGAGCTGACCCAGACACAGTTCGCTCCCTCTCTCTCTCTCTCTTTCTCTTTCTCTCTCTCTCGGCTTCTTCAGAAACCGACACAGTTCCTGCCCACCGACTGAAGAATCCAACTGAGGAGAAGGAGAAGGAGGAGGTGCCGAGTACGAGCGAGAGCGAGAGAGAGAGAGGGGAAGCGAGACGGATAAAAGGGGAAAAAGAGAGCGGGAGCAGTTATTTTAGAAATTACAGGGACGTAATAAAGCAGTGATAAGAGCTCAGCATGTGTAAGGACTGAAAGAGCAAGAAAATAACCAAAACACTGTCAACAGAGTGCAAAATCAGCAATGAGATCTCTCCAGCTCAGTTGTTTCTCAAAGACCACACTGAGATTAAATGGAGAGCAAATTAGTTTAAGGTTTTCACCCTCCAAACCTGTATGATGTTATTTGTTTGGGAATAATTATATCGCTTTTTCTTTTCTGTGTAACGACAGTTGTTTGCATGACCTGCATAGCTGTTGAGCTCCAAAAAAGAAGGAAAAGTGATCTATGCAACTGAAAATTCAGCTTTGTTATCACAGGAATAAATTACATTTTGAAATATATTAAAATAGAAAACAGTTATTTTGATTGTAATAATATTTTACATTTTTACTGTTTTGCTGTATTTTTCATATAGTCCTGGCGAATAAAATCATACTAACCTTAAACTTCTGAACAGTGGGATATTTACACTGTATCTTTCTATATATTAACAGTTATTTGCATGACTTGCATGAGTGTTGCACTCCAAAATGTAAACATGAGTGCAGCAAAAGTAATTCATGCAACTCTTGCTGTATTCCAAGTTATGCATGAGGAACATACTAAAAATTCATCTTTTCCATTAGAGGAATTATTATTATTTTTTTAATTCTTATGTCAATATTAATAATATTATATTATATAATAATCATTGTAATAATTAGTCAAGCTAAATATTTAAATGTTTTAATATAAATTACTTAATTATTCATAATTATTTTATAATCAATTAATTGTAATTCTAATTACATATATTTTAATTGCTTATAATTATTCTTTAATTAATTGTACTTGTTTTTATTTTAAAAATGTATTAATAATAATAATAATTATTGTAATAATTAGTAGTATATTTTTATATCACTAAGTATTTAACATTTTGTTAATGTAAATTACCTAAATATAAATTTTAAAAATTAAATATTATTAAATATATATTTTATAATAAATTCCTTTTAATTTTAATTCTACATTTTTGAAATTACTTATTTTATAATTAATTTTAATTATAATTTTGTACAATTTTAAAATATTATATTAATAATATTATTACATTTTATAATAATTCTTGTAACAATAAGTAATATATTTTTAATATTGTTAAATATTTCATTTTTAAATATAAATTAGACATTTTTATAATTATTTTATAATTAATTCATTTAAATTTAAATTTACATTTTTGAAATTACTTATAATTGTTTTATAATTCATTTATTAATTTTAAATATTTGAAATTATTTATAATTATATAATAAGTTAATTTTTAAAATTATTATTTTATAATTTTGCTGAGAATTTTATTCAATTTTAAAATACATTAATATTAATAATATTACATTTTATAATAATTCTTGCAACAGCAAGTAATATATTTTATATTAATGACTTAATTATACATTTCTGATCAAATAAATGCAGTCTTGGTGAACTTAAGACATTATATCAGACATTTTTGATATATTTTAATAATAATATATTTTTAATATATAAAAATATATACAAATATATAAAATGTTTCAGAAAATTATATGTATAATTTTTATTTCACTCAACATTTGCAAGGCTTCTTTCTATGTAATAACAGTTATATGCACAATTTACATGACTGTTAGCTATAAAAAAGAACAAAAAAGAAATATGAGTGAAACGAAAGTAGTCCGTACAACACGTGTTATGTTCTGAATCTTCTTATGTAAACTGATTTTTTTACATTTTTTTTTTTTTTGTGAGAAACATTATTTTTTATAAAAGTCAATATTAATTATATCTTTTCCCCTAGCAAAGCTGATGAAAAACCCTGGTTCTTGTGAATGCAATGTTGTGGACTGAGTACATGGAATGGAGAATGACATTCGAGAGCTTCGTGGAGGTGAGAAAAACCTTTTTAAAGTTTTAAAAGAGATCTTAACAATGTCTCAAATATGCTCAGTCAATTTTGCAGAGATACTAAAGCATGCAATCAAAATGACCCTAACCAAAACGAAACGATCCAGATCACCGTGCTCTTACCGTATGACAACACTTCTCTATTTTGCCTCTGTTTTAGGAGTTTTAGGAGAAACAAAGCTGGCTTCAGTGAAACGTAACTGAGGACTGTCTCCAGTGCAGTGAGTGACCTCTGAGCGCTCACATTCTCCTCTGGGGAGGTTTTTTGGCGGTGGCTTGTTCTGGGGTGAGAGGGTCTGTGTCTGCAGTCCCCGGTAGAGAGATGTATTTTTCATAAACCTTAGACGCGGCCCCCTATAGCTGTGAATCCATTATTCAGACCGGTCTGAGAGAGAGAGGACAGACAAAAACACGACAGCCCCGTCCGAATCACACCATAATCACTGTAATTTCATCCATCACATCTCTATGATGAAAATGACACACCAGCATTTCATCGGAAGTCTGAGTGCTTTAATGCGAAATATTGTCTTTAAGGCACTCAGGATGATTGACGTTCCCGTTTCAAAGGCTGTTGATAGTGATTTTATGCACAGCGGAGGACACAACTGACCCCAGGACACAAATTAATGACATGAGACGAGATGAAAGTATATGAGTCTTTCTGAAACAGGAAATCCTCGCGGCGACTGATCCTTGTCTCAAGTACAATCGCTGATTACTACTGATCACGAGGTATTCTGTTGAATTATTGATTAAAATACTTTACAATCTAATACTTCATAGATTTATAGATATGGGTGTTTATATATATATATATATATATATGGATAAACTATAAATGTAATATTTTAATATAATTCTATATAGTATAATATTTAATCTTTTATAAAAACATAAAATCTATAATTCTAATTTAATATAATTAATATTTATTTTAATATTTTTCCTTGTATAGATAGATAGAATATTTAATTATCTATTTTTTTAGATAAAAATTTAAACTGAAAATGCATCTTTTCCATTAGAGGAATGAATTATATTTTTAAAATTCTTATATCAAAATAATATTATATTATATAATAATCATTCTTGTAATAATTAGTCATATATGTTTTTAATTAAGCAAAATATTTAAATGTTTTAATATTAATTACTTAATTATAATTTTTTGAAATTATTCATAATTTTTTTATAATCAATTAATTATAATTATGATTATATATTTTTTTAATTGCTTATTATTATTCTTTAATTAATTTTACATATGTTTTTATTTTAAAAATATTGTATTAATAATAATAATATAATAATTATTATTGTAATAATTAGTAGTATATTTTAATATCACTAAATATTTAACATTTTGTTAATGTAAATTACTTAATTATAAATATTAAAAATTAAATATTTTATTAAATATATATTTTATAATAAATTCATTTTAATTTTAATTCTACATTTTTTAAATACTTATTTTCTAATTAATGTTAATTAAAATTTTGTACAATTTTAAAACATTATATTAAT
>JAHKKF010495291.1:0-40494 GCA_019740295.1 Labeo calbasu | reverse complement strand
GCAACTGCGGCCGCCGGACTCCGCCCCTTACCTGGACCCTTCCCTTCTGAACACTGCCCCTCCTTCACGGATTCGTTCACGTCGAGGACACCAGTTCCTCCTGTTTATTTTTGGACACTTTTTTCCCCTTTTTGAACACTTTCTGTTTTATTGTTTAATAAAAGCCTCTCCGAGGCATGACGTCACGCCCACTGTGTCTGTGCTTTGCTCCGCACCCGTGACAGTATACTTGCAATAGTTTCACCTTAGCACAATCAAATATACTTAAGTATAAGTATAACTAAATTAGTTGTTCCAATTTAGCAGACTTCTTTAAATATACTGGTTTAGTACACTAAAAGTACAATTGCAGGGTATTTCTGTTAAGCACGTATGTAAATGTCTTCACTAGGGTAGACTGAACTGTACTTAGTATGAAATAAATGTACTTTATTTTTTTTTTTACTAGAGAAATTTATATTTTAAATAATGTGAAGAATGTTTTGAAGAATGTGTGTTTTTTCCATTCATGGTTGTTATGCATAGAAGCTTGTTTCTGCCATGGAATAAAGAAAAGTAATTTGAATTTTCATTTTTTGCAATTTTAAGGGGGGCAAAAAGTCACAGTTGTGAGATACAAACTCAAAATTATTGCTTTCTTCCTTGAAATTATGAGTTTTTCTCTCACAATTCTGACTTTTTTTTCTGCCACGTGACAAAAAACAATAAAAAAGTCATTGCAATATTTTTTTTAATCTTAAAATTGTGATTTTAAGCACTGAGATATAAATTAAAAATTGCAAGAAAACTAACTGTAAAACTGTGAGATAAAAAGTTTCAATTACCTTTTTTCAATCCTGTGGAGGGAACAAGCGTCCATAGCGTTGACATTCATTGTACAGACAAAAGCAGTTAAAATAGTAATTATTTTCTTTTATATTCCACAGAAGAAAGACAGTCATAGAGGTTTGGAACGACATGAGGGCGAGTAAATGATGATAAAATGTTCATTTAATATCATGAATGGCAATATTTAACCCTTAATCTGTTGTGAATGCAAATTTTTGACTGGAAATGTTCTCAAAAATCTCAGAAATGCTTCATGAGCCTTATTCGTCTTCATATGTTGTACATTACAGTAGCTGCATACCAATCTCATTTTCTGCCGAGTGTACAAGTCAGCTTGAACGTCTACAGCGAAATTTGCTTTCCTCTTGGGGTAATTTGCGAAGCCGCAGGGTGTCTGTCTGCACAATTAAAACTTGGACAAAAGTTAATAAGCAAATTTGTTTTAGTGTATTATCAATGGGGTGCTTATGAAGTCAAGCCAGAGCAGCTCCACTTTCAGAAATGATTACATTGTTTCGTAAGGACCCAAACGCAACCGTGTAGACCAGCGCTAAAACAACCTCAATCCCACTACAGGCCAGTTTTAGCGCAAACATCCTAACAAGAGCTTTGTCTGACCTCGTTCCCATGTTGTTTTGCAGCGAGTTTGACTCAGCTGTGCTGATGTCATCGAGTTTTCCTCAAACAATGAGGCACGGAGAAGACAGGAGAAGACAGGAGGAGACAGCGGAGACAATAAGAAACAAAGAAATCCCACATGGCGTCGTTTCACTTTTCAAACCGATGAGCCTTGCTCGCTGCCCTCTGCTTGGAAAGAGTCAGAGAAAGAGCGAGATTAATGCAGATCATCTGTCATCACCTGGCAGCTGATCAAAAGATCTCATTGGCAGACAGCATTCGAAAATCCACTGGAGCTTCTTTTTTCTCACTTGGAGCTGTTGAGGCAGTTTCTCAGACACACATGCACTGGGTATTGGCTTTAGGCGTGTAGGGAAAAGGGAGAGAGGCGTGAAATGGCACTGGCGTTCCTTGGAAAATTAAAAGCAAAAAGAGTGATGTTGAGACACACTTATGTTTTGAGACATCGGGGAATACGGATTGTGGCATGCCGAATGTGGATCCTAGAGCAGGGGATTTGGGCGGAATTTGAGCGGGGTACAAGGGTAGGGAGAAGAAGGAGAGAAAATCGCATTCTTCAGAAGAGCGAGCGAGAGACTCTTGTTCTTTGTTGCGAGAGCTGCACCCCAAGGCTTGTTGCTGTGCTGATGGAGAGGAAGCAGGTCCCTGTGTTGTTGTGTTGTGCTGCTGCGTTTTCACTCCTTTTTTTGTCTTGTTATGCATTTATTTTCAATTTTCTTTTTTTTTTCACCTTGTGAGGAGAATTGCCTAAGCATTTTCCAGGTCACAATTAAAAGTGTGTTTCACACTTCAGTGAATCTTTTGACAGGCAGGTATTTAACATAATTGCCAATTCAGAAATCAGCTCTGGCATCCTTGAATGTTTGGTTTTAAGAACTAATGCTATGTCACATACTCAAATATAGCAGCATTATGCATACAACTGTTACAGTAAACTCTTTCTGTCTGCATATGGTAAGAAAATCCCAGTAGGAATAGTTCCCCCAGAAATAATCATTCTGTCATTGTGTTGTTCCAAACCAGAATGGAACACATGAAAAACCTTCAGATCAGCTCCAGAATAAACTATAAAAAAGCTATAAAAGTGGTCCATACAACTCTCGTTGCATTTCAAGTAGGGCTGGGTGATAAAACGATAACTATACTTATTGTGATTAGTGCTGGGGAATACTTAATCGCAATTAATCGCATTCAAGTTTGTGTGCACATAATATATGTGTGTGTACTGTGTATGTGTTATGTATAAAGACACACATACAGTATATATTTAGAAAGTATTTACATGTACATACTTATATTCATATAATTAATATTATATATAAATATACTTAATATATAAGCATAACATTTTTCTTAAATATATACATGCATGTGTGTGTATTTATATATACATAATAAATATACACAGTACGCGCGATAACCTCGTGGGCAGTGCGCCGAGGTACAAAAATATACATATATACAGTACACACACATATATAATGTACACAAAACTTTCATTTTGGATGTGATTAATCACAATTAATCGTTGCCCAGCACTAACCGTGATATAATTTTCTTAGTTAAGACGATGACAAGAGTTTAATAAATGTTCAATATCTGTCACACGGACATTTATTTTTTATTTTTTTAACATGGTATTGAGGTGTTATGTCTGTGGTTTTAATTGTGGTTATCATTATCTAAATGTATGCCGCTATGAAAGATCAATGGTTAATTTTAATAAAACTCAAACAGTCAGAATAAGTAAATTTCGCCATGTAAAAATTAAGTTGTTACAATTTTTATAGATGTTACTATTTTTGACAATGAATAAAATCTGCATTCTAATTCAGTGTACTACTGTAAACTTAAGCTACTGTCAAATGTACGTTTCTAAGAGACAGACTGCACTGCAATCTGTGCTGAATACTTCAAAGTCAACAAAGTCAGGCAAGGTCATATTTACCCTAGTAAAAAAGTAATATATTTAAAATGAATTTATTTTATACTAAGTACAGTTGAAGTCTATTAACATATTTACTGACATATCACTCGAGACTTACTGATATGAGAAATTGGAGTACTACTTTTGCACAATGCACATTTCTCAATATTAAACCTAAATAAATACATATACAATAATATCTATGTAATATATATGATCTTTAGATAAAGTATATCTTTACTTGGATTTCTTCCACACAATTAAAGTGCATTAAGTACAAAATTAGTTGTTTCAGTTTAGCAGACTTAAAATATACCAGTTTAGTATACAAAACATACAATTGCAGGTTACTTTCATTAAGTACATAATATATAAATGTATTTGTAGTATACTTAGCATGAAATAAATATATTTTTAATACATTTGGTATGTTTTTCACTAGAGTATCGTAAGTAATATATTAATATATTTGTTTTTTGTTAAGACAAAAATGACTGGAAAAGTGTAAGAATTCAAAAACAAGTAGTTTAAAACCACAATCAACAGTCTGGTTTCTACAACTTTCACCTAAGAGAAAAAATCTGCCTTTAAACTTGAAAGAAATAAAGATCTGAATGTGATAATTATCCATATCAACTGATATGAAACATTTTATCATGATCATTTTTTGGCCATATCGCCTAGCCCTAATTTCAAGTCTTCTGAAGTCATATAACAGCTTTGTGTAAGGAACCAAATGAAATTGAAGTCATGTTCACTGAAAAAAGCCTTGGCTGTGACTGAGAATTCAGATTTGGCACAGCTTTGAGAATGTGACATATGGTTATGAAAACCAAATTATGTCAGTGACGTCCAAAATTCAGTTTGTTCCTCACAAAACTATCAAAACTGTCTTTTTGTGTGGCTGTCTACAGTACTTAGGGACATATTAATGCCTTACTCTGCCATGAAACTCATAGATGGCACAAACTGAATGGGTCCTTAATGCAAACTGATGACATTGAAGCTGATTGGTTCATGTTGCATACGCAACCAATGAGCTTGCTGCTTTACATTTCAATGGCTGGTTAACATTCACTAGCAGTAAACCCTCCACCTCCCCAGCTCCTCCTGTATAGGTCTGCTACAGGTTATTCTATATGCTATTTGTGCAGCAGCAGTATGTCTGAAATATCTTACAGCACCGTATCGGCGTATGTATTGGCAGTAGCAGTAGCTGCAGCAATAATATACTGTACAACAATAGCAATAACCAACAGCAGCTGCATAACATTATCATATCCATTACTATGCTAAAATCTTCCGTCAGTTGTCGTGATAGAACTACCTTATTAACTGGTAATAAGCAGCGAATTTGAAGTGTATTACAGCAAAAGTTGTAGTTAATAGCAATATTTTATAAATAAATACATAGTTTGGAATGACATGAAGGTTTGTAAATAATGTCAGAATTTATGACATTTTTGTTGAACTGCTTCTTTATCTCATTTTGGCACAGTTAAAATATTTCCCCTTTCGTTTCGTTTGAGCGTATTTGCTTTGTTTATTCTACAAATCGAGCCCATCTCAGAGGAAACACTGTTTGAAGTCATTTGGCCTAACCTTACACTGACATTCAAATCTGTATGCTGAAAAATGCAGACACCTGACTGGCGAGAGTGCCTCGTATGGTGCGTCTGCACCCTTTCTCACCTCTATCTGCAAAAGTAATTATGGCAAACCACCGAGCGACGGCACACTGGATTGGAGAGAAGGCAGCCAATAAAGGTCATGAAAATAAACACATCTCTCTTGTTATGAAGGAGAGGGTACAGTTTCCAGTGGAGTGCTGATGCTCAAAGTAAGGAATTCGCCTTTACCTCGCTGGTCCCCCAGCAGATGCTGTTCCTCTGCGAAAAAAGCCTAAAATTCCCCTGAGATGAGACATGACATGAAGCGAGAGACAGAGCTTCAGCGAGGATCACGGGGTGAGAGGAAGGTTGCTGAGACATTGTGGAAAGAGCATGGAAGCAAGTGAGAGGTGAGGAAGGGAGAAGGTGAATGTGTTTGTATTTTTGTGTGTGTTAGAGGTGAGAAAAGATACAAACTGTCAGATTTGGTGGAACAAAAGCTGTATGGGTATGTGCAGCAATGAAACAAGTAGCCTTACAAATTATAATAATGATTGTTTAATCAGAATAGTGTGTTAATTTAGATGAGTTAATAAGGAGTTTCCTACATTCATTTTATTACTTGATTAAAGCAGTGTTTCTCAACCCCAGAGGTCCACAGACACCTAGTGTTCTGTGGTGTAATTGCAAGGGGTCTGTTGAATCATTTTTTTTTTAAAAATTGATACCATAAATGTTATGAAAGTATTAATACAGTAGTTCTCAACTTGGGGACCTCAGTAAACTTCCAAGGGTGATGCAAGATGACTTATTTATTATTTTAATATTCTCCCCTCAGCAACTGTTGTTTTCAATGAAGAAAATTGTTCTTGAAACATCTGGAATCATAAAATCACAGTTAAATGGTCCTAGTAGTTTGTGTTGTAATTTCAAGGGGTCGTCTAAAAAGTATAACATATCAGACTGTGATCCAATTAAATATTTATGTACACATTCACATACAGATACTTTGATGGCACATATTACATATCTGATTTTTTATGTGTTTTTTTTTTTCAAATAACCCTTTGCATTCAAAAAATATTAGATTTACATTCATAATTTACAATAGCGGTCAGGAATTTGTTAAAAACCAACAATACTCATAGTATACAGTGCCAGGATTATTAGAAAAATGGATTTGGAAACAAGCTAGAGCAGAAGGGAAATGCAAACAAATAAAAAAAAATAAAATAAAATAAAAGTGCCTTGGTTTAAAGGGATTGTTCACCCAAAAATGATAATTCTTTCACTAATTACTCACCCTCATGTTTTTCCAAACCTGTAAGACCTTCGTTCATCTTTGGAACACAAATTAAGATATTTCTAAAGAAATCCGAGAGCTTTCTGACCCTCCACAGATAGCAATATAACTGAAATGTTCAAGGAAATGACTTGGTTTAAAGGGATAGTAAGCCCAAAAATTATAATTCTTTCATTAATTACTCACCCTCATGTCTTTCCAAACCCGTAAGACCTCTGTTCATCTTTGGAACACAAATTAAGATATTTTTGATCAAATCTGAGAGCTTTCTGACCCTCCAAAGACAGCAATGTAACTGAAATGTTCAAGGCCCAAAAATGTAGTAAACACATTGTTAAAAAAGTCCATGTGACATCAGTGGTTCAACCTTAATTTTATGAAGTTATGAGAATACTTTTTGTGTGCTAAGTAAACAATACAAAAAAACTTTATTCAACAATTTCCACAAAAAGTATTCTTGTAGCTTCATAAAATTAAGGATGAACCACTGATGTCACGTGGACTGCTTTAATAATGTATTTACTACCTTTCTGGGCCTTGAACATGGTATTTGCATTGCTGTCTTTGAAAGGTCAGAAAGCTTTCAGATTTCATCAGAAATATCTTAATTTGTGTTCCGAAGATGAACAAAGGTCTTATGGGTTTGGAACAACATTGAGTAATTAATGACAGAATTTTCATAGAATTTTCAAAGTGTTTGAGAAGAGATGTCTTTAGCTGCTTTTTGAAAGTTGTGATGGTCTCAGCAGATCGGATAGAGTTTGGCAGTTTATTCCATCAGAGAGGATCAGAGAGGGTGAAGGTTTTGGAAAGTGACTCGTTGTGAAGGCTCAGCAGGGTGCCACTCATTCAGTGACTAACTGGAGGGAGCAGGCACTCGTATTGAGGTAAGGGTGTGCGGTTCCAGTGGCAGCTTTGAAAGCCAGTGTCAAAGCCTTAAATTTGATTCTGGCAGCGACTGTGGAGTAAATCAGGAGAGGTGTGACGTGGGTCCTCTTTGACTGATTGAAGACCAGACATGCTGCTGTGTTCTGGATCATCTGCAGAGGCTTAGTCATGCTGACCGGAAGGCTGGCCAATAGAGATCAGCATATATCAGATGTTTTTTATATATATTTTAAACTGACCGCTTGATGTGTCCAAAAAAGTCATATGTTGCAATGTGCTAATACTTTTATGGCATATGTAAGAAAACAGTGGAATGTTTTACACAAGTTTTGCTATAGAAATGGATTTGATTTGCTTCAGATTGGTTTTAATCTTCAAAGACGAAAACTTTTCTTTATTGTGTTGATCATTTTAGAAGAGGATTTTGGTCTTGCTAGCACACAGTGAGTCTGTCTCTGCTCTGACCTCTGGCATCTACTGGATGTTGACCTCCAGAGTGTGGGGATTGACCGGGCGGGCTGCCCAAAACCATCCGGCTGCCGGCTGGCCCTTGCCCAAGGAGACTCGATCCAACGGATTATCCACCCAAGCTCCAGCACAGGCCAGCCCTTCAGACGCACTGACTGGAAAAAAAACAGCCTTTTCTTTCTATAGGCCAGTCTTAGGGGATTGATTGTTTAAATGAAGTGCTCCTGGGGGTGAGCCTTTGGAAAGCAGGGCTCATGGACTGATGGAAGACACAAATTTAGCCAAATGCTTAAAAAGGGTTATTAACAACCAGAGGTTCTGGAATACATCGATCAAACTGTAGTTTTACAGTAACCAGTAAAGCGATAGTTAAGTCTCAAATGAAAATTCTGTCATTTTCTCACCTCTATATTATGTTGAAACACACAGATCTAATATAAATATTTGATTTCTTTCCCAGCTGTTTACCTTCACAGACAGGTGTGTTTTTACCATAAACCTGGTTGTATTTGACAGTGCAATAAGACATGAAAGAGAACTTAGTTTAATACTCACATGCCGTGTGACAGCCACTTTCTGTGCGAGCGCTTTAGATGTGTGCGCTCAGAAAACCCTATATCAAAAGTTCAAACAGATATGGTTTAAAACGCATGATTTCAGTGCGATAGACATGATAATCAAAACCAAACAGATGTTTTTTAGCAGAGTATCCGAGGTATGAACTGTAAAGGCACAGCTCTATTCTGGAAAAGGGGGCGGGGAGCAGCAGCTCATTTGCATTTAAAGAGACAGGCATGAAAGCAGCGTGTTTCTGCTTCCAAATAGGCATTTTCAAAATGATATAATAAATGATCTGTGGGGTATTTTGAGCTGAAACTTCACAGACACATTCTGGGGACACCTGAGACTTATATTACATCTTGTAAAAAGGGTCATAATCGGTCTCCTATAAAACCTGTATGACTTATTTTATTCCGTAGAAATCAAAAAGAGATATTTTTGTGTGTCAGTGTTGTTTTGGACTCCTTTGACTTTCACTGCAAAAAACAGTTTGAATATTCTTCAAGATGTCTTTTATGTTCTACAGAAGAAAGAAAGTCAAAGTCAGGTTTGGAACAAAATGAGGGTGAGTACATGATGACAGTATATTCATTTTAGATAAATATCCCTTTAAAGATGCTTTCAGAGATAAATAAACCGCAGTACTAGTTACGTTAGGTTTGCTGGTCAGGAGTGATGAGTTTATTGCGTTTTAATTGGTTTTGAACAAAACATTAATATTTAATTAGATTAAATGTACTTAGTTTTGCAGAAAGGTAAAAAAGGGCCCTCCAGAAAGTATTAGCTTGAGACTCCTTAAGGATTTTTAATGAGCTACCCAGACCACACTAAAACATGAATGCCTATCAATCTATAAATTATATCAATTACAGCCACAAAATTTGCATTTCAAAATCTGTTTTCAATAGCACATTTACAGTCTTCCTCAGATGTGCAAAGCAGCTGATGCTAATAGATTCTGAAGTATATCTAATTAAGATAATGAGAGCTTTGATGTCCCATGTCAGAAAGTACAACTCCACAGCTGAGCAACTATATACATAAAAAAGCAGCCCATGAAAACAAGTCCTTGTGCAGCTCTTCAACTAAGTTTCTTCAGGGAAAGGTTTGTTTCAGAGAAAGAGGTCATGACTAAAGCTCCTCTCCATATTCATTTGACCTCTCTTTCTTTATATCCGACTGGGAGAGCGTTGCTACTGTACAATGAATATGCAATAGCCCTCTCGCACACTCTGCACTGTCCTTCATGGATGATAAACAGACTGCAGAAATTCATTTACATTTGTATTGACAAGAGATTTCTCCAATTTAATCACCTTATTTTCTCATTTGTAGCTTTCCTCAAAGTCAGCCTACTTTCCACTGATATTTTTTTCTTCCAAGCCGCCCCATTTCCATTTAAATTGAATAGGACACACGTCTTAATGTGACAGATATTTTTTAAATGGCCGTGATGGCTTGAACAAATCTCAGCATCTTTGTGAGTTCAGAAGAAATGCTGGCGCCACACTTTTTCTATTTGCTTTGTAATCCAAGCGGGTTAATGTGTTTTCAATGAGCTGAATTGGAATTTCTTGTCTATGTAATGACATATTTGCTTGAAAGCTTCTTGGAACTCAAGTGTGGCAGTTTTGACTGTCGTGTGCATCATTACCATTAAATTGTGTCATTTCTGAATAATTAGCATAGTGACTGTTTTCAAACAGGTTTCCCTTTAACGAACACCCTGTAATCCTTTGGTCAAGCCTAACAGATAGCCACGCCCCCAGCCCATGCTATTGGATGAGCCTCTGTTACTGTGTTGCCTGCAGTGTTTACATTTTTTAGGGAAAATAAATCTACAAATGGATTATTTACAGTTATCTGCAAATGAAATGGAAGATAGTATTGTACTGTTGAAAAAGAATTACACACTCAGCTGTAACCGTGAAATTACTATATTTATAAACCGTTTCGAAAAAAGATTACAAGCATTTTTTTTTTCACAGTACTCACAGTAGAAAACATGGAATGCCTTATAGACCTTGATGTTTAATGTTTAACTTTCGTGTTTACCCATTAATATATTAATACATAGGCTGACATATGCATGTTAGTTTAATTAGCCATGCCATTAGTTACATAACCAATTAGTTGCATAACTATATATTTATATAATATTGTGAAATGCTATTACAATTTAAAATAAGCATTAGTCCAGTCTTCAGTGTTACACGATCCTTCAGAAATCACTCACACATGCACATTTAAAATTGCAATAACTTATCTCTTTTAAACTTTACTGATATGGGAAAGGCAGTCGTGACACCTTGTTCCAAGTGCACATACACAAATAGTCAGTATTCACTAGACTGGACCTCCAAGTACGGCCGAGACCATCCGCATGTGTTTTTGAGGGTGACAGAGCTTTTATCGTTCCTAAATGTGCCAAAATTAGTCGGAGGGAGAAAAAGGAAGCTGCCTAGCTTTTGAAGAATTAATAAGGCTGTCTCATTTAAATGTGCACAGCGTCTGAGACAGCCTCTGAAAGTCCCAGTTTTACATTTTCTTGACAGTGCCTTTGATGAGCGCTGATAACGTACAGCAGCTCCCAGGGAGCCCACATCTTATAATAAAGAGTTTGGCGGCGGAGACGAACTCCGCTGATCCAAGCTATGCATTATTATGTGTCTTCCTCGCAGAAAAGCAGCTCCCATTTATGCCTCCCACTATTTTTACACTGTTATTATGGCTTAACATTATCCGATTGTTCATATGCCAGCCTATAAGCACATACCGCTTTTGTTCTGCAGGAATGGTTTATGTGAGCGATGGTATTTAATGCCTGTTTGGTATCTGGCTTATACGTTTAAGATTCGCCATATTAGTACCATCTTCTTTGCAGCCGGTTTAGAAAAACATCCTAAGCGCCTTTCCCTAAAGCGAGTATTGGGAGATGAGCAATCACCTCTTTTCAGAGTAGCGGGTCAATAAAGATGGAGTTTAAAGGGGTTTTCTGCCTTTTATGATTGGCTTATCCTCCATCCTCTCCATTTAAATTGCAGACCAGCTCATGTATCAGATGGCTGCATATGGACTAGATAGGCCTGTGACCTATTTTTGAAACACAGCCTTAGGCCATGCTATGCATGGACAATATGTATGTTCTCACCTAGGTTGCTAAAAGCGTGACATTGATGAGGAGAGAGTGTGAGAAAGGAATAAAATCCCAAAGGCTAGTTATTTACAGTCAGGGGTCAGAAATTGGCCGACTAGAGCAACTGCTGGTAGATGCTGTAACTGCACCATCATGATTTGCCTGTTTACAGCCATTCAAAAATAACATGTATTCTGACTAGATTTTTTGTTTGTTTGTTATAGTAGATGTTTTACCAGTGATCAATAAATTAGAGGAATAGTTTAACCAAATTGTTCACACTCAAGTCATACTTACAGCGTTCAAGTACAAAAGTCAGAAAACCAAAATGGATGCATGTATTGTTAGTAATACCAGTCATAATAAAAGACATAAAAACCACTGATAATGCCAAAGTTTCATGTCTACAGATGGTTGGATAGTATGTTCACCATTGTGTTTAATGAGACACAAACAAACAGAAGTGTTAAATGACATTTTACCTCAGTTTCACTTATGTTGATGCGATTAGCTGCCATTTTGGATTCTGATGTCAGGGTTGTTAACGTTCCTACTGAATTAAATGAAACATTTCTCCTTAACTATAATATATTTATTTGTGTATGTAATATTTAATAATATTTATTCTTTAATAAGGCTGTGTATTTCCTAGTTGCTTATAAGAGTATTTTCAGACATAATTATAGAGGTTTACTGGGTTTTGACCTTTCACAGGGAGTTGATTGACAGGCATTTATGGTGCAGAATCAGGCATTTCGTCCAACAAGCAAACCAAACAGGAGAGTAGATTAACGTCGGTGGACTTGAACTTGAAAAATGGTGTCTATTGACATCTTTCCACGATTGAAACAAGATAGCTTCTGATGTTCACTCATGTTTATTTTGTGCTATAACTAGTAAAGAGGAAGAAATGATCGGTTCACATGCTGCTTGAACTGAGGTGCTACAGTAATCTGTCACAACACATTAAAGAGTGGTATTAAAACAGTATTTATTGTTTTAATTTCTTACAAAATGACTAATTTAAAAGCTGAGACTTGTTTCATACCAAAAGAAAACTGCTCTGTTTTGTCTGTTGGTGCGTTGTCAGTTTTCTCTTTGCTCCATGATGTATTTTTCACTGCGTGAGACATGATTGCGGTCTGAGAGTGCCATGGTTTGTCAGACGTAGCAGCAGTAATTGACCCTTCGCAAAGAGCTTGATTTGCAGGCGATCTGACCAATCATAACACTGAATCCGCCATTCTGTCTGACAAACAAATCAGACAGGAGAGTAGATTAAATTCAGTGGACTTAAACCTGAAAAATTGTGTGTATTTCCATGGTTGAAATAAAATACGTTCTGATGTTCATTCATGTTTTTTTCATGCTTTAGGTAAAGAAGAAAATACAATCGGTCCACGTGTCATTGATCTAAAGGCAATACAGTGATCTGTCACGACACGGTATTTATTGTTGAATTTCTTAAAACATGTCAACATTTTAAAGCTAAGACCGTGTTTCATACCAGAAGTAACCTGCTCTGTCTTGTCTGTAGGCATGTTGTCAGTTTCCTCTTTGCTCCGCAATGTATTTTTCACTGCGTGAGAACATGATGTGCAGTGTGAGAGCGGAATTGTTTGTCGGACATAGCAACAGTAACTAAGGAGGGCGGGTTTTTGCGAAGGGTCAATTAAATTTAAATATTTTATCTTTAATTTTAATCTATCTATCTGTGTATGTAATATTTAATAATATTTAATCTTTAATAAGGCTGTGTATTTCCTATTTGCTAATAAGAGTATTTTCAGACATAATTATATATGTTTATTGGGTTTTGACCCTTTGCCAGGAGTTTGATCATAACGACCAATCTGCCATTTTACCTGGCAAACAAATCAGACGGGAGTGGATTAACATCAGTGGACTTGAACTTGGCAAATGGTGTGTACTGATGACTTTCCATGGTTGAAACAAGATAACTTCTGATGTTCACTCCTGTGTATTTTGTGCTATAACTAGTAAAAAGGAAGAGATGATAGGTTTCCATTCTGCTTAAACTGAGACGCTACAGCGATCTGTCACAACACATTAAAGAGCCACAAAATGGTATTTATTGTTTGAATTTCTTTAATTCAATTTTAAAGCAGACACTTTGTTTCATGCCAAAAGTAACTTCCTCTGTCTTGTGTCGATGCGCTGTCCATTTCCTCTTTGCTTCGCAATGTATTTTCACTGTGTGAGAACATGATGTATGGCATAACAGCGGAAGGCTTGTTGGACGTAGCAGCAGTAACTAAGGGGGGTAACTTAATTGCTCTGTAATTTTGTGTTTTTTATTTCCCATTCGTTTCCTACGGCACTCATTTCTGACCACAAAGATGTGACCCTTTTTCACATCAATTATTTTTTGTGTTCATATAGCAGGTGCAAGTAGAACACCACAGGCTAAAGTGAGTCATGATGCTCTTGGTTGTGTATTTCTGGTGATCATGCGTCAGTGAGCAGCTGCCTTTGAGATGAATGAAAAATGTTAAGATAGTTTTCTCTCTATATTTTTGACCTCCGTGGTCACAGCGTCTTTTAAGGAGGCTGCAGCGGAGGCGATAGGGCAAAGACTCGCTCGCAGCTCAGTCAGCAGAATGCAATCAAGTGTAAAACAGCAAGCACCACGTTAAATGCGAGAGCTGCCCATAGTGATCAATGCTAAATTACTCTTGGCTTGAAGAAAAGACTTCATTTTTAAAATCTCAAATATCACTCTGAAGTGTTAGGCTGTTTGGATTATTAGGATAGGATATTTGTCCTTAACACTGGCTGGGGTAAGTGGAGGTAAATGATAAACGTAACTATATCAGTGTTGTACAGGGGTAAACATATTCAGAGAAATAGGTTTTCACCACTATTGGGGGTTGAAATGAATTTTCATTCAACGTTCTTATGCTTCCCAGGCAAAGAGCTAAAAATAAATGTGAGACTTTGTGGAGAGGGGGAGTTGGAAATGAATTTCAAATGCGGCAGTAGTGGGAAAAAGTGTATGTGTGTGTAGATCTCACATTTCTCTTTTAGACTGTGCTGTAGTCTATGAGCTTTGGATCCATCTACAGGGTGTTCGGCTAGCATTTCATACAGTCTGCAATTTCTGTCTTGCTAAGGTTGTGTCTTTCATTCGGTAACCTGTCTATTCCCCTCCATTTCTTATCTATACCGTTCCCGGGTTATTTTTCACTGATGTTGTTTTCCTGAAGTCCTTGACAAACATTGGTTTATTTCCCAACAGATGCTGCAGTCATACCCCCTTCCCCTTGCCAAAGAATCATCATTGCTTCAACCTCACTCTCAGAGCGTTTGAATTATAAAAACTGGCATTTAAAGCAAAAAATCTCTTGGACTATAGATATCGTACTGTACAGATGGCCATTACTCCAATTAGCATGCTAAATGCTCGCACGAACCGACAACTTCTCTCCACGCTAAGAGTGCCCAGTGTGGCATTCAATCTCCCCATGCAATCATCACAACTGCTCTTTGATGTAGCTAAAAGGATCAACAGTGTGACGCAAGGCCTCTTTTTGAACCAGCACTTCCCTGGAGTGCTAATGAAACAGCAGGTCTGCTCCACCCTGCTGAACCCTCCATGGGAGCTCTTTTTGTACGGTTCCGGGGCTGTGGTGGAATCTAAACCAAAGTGACACTTATAGGCAGGGCCAAATGGAGAGATGGAGGAACGGGCTCTCTCACAGGGAAAGGAAAACCTTTTGAATAGGTAGATTGACAGGCAGCGAGCTCTGCGGAGATGGAAAGTGCGTGTACTTCTTTTGTGGCGGCGAGGGTCAGGAGTAGAGCGTTGCAGCGTCGGCAGAATGGCAGTGGTTAGAAGTGACACACTGTCAAGCGTTTCGCTACACCTCGATGCCGAGAGCAAACACAGCTGGTACCTCACGCAGGATGCTAATTCCTGGAAGCGCGGGGCCTTTGTTCCCAGTGTTTGTTTTTATTTGGATGGCATGTTTGACTTGAACACCAAATGGCAGGGTGGAATTGCAACCACTTTTACTACTGCATTCACAAAAAGGCATTGCAGAAAACACATATGGTTTTCTACATTCATTTCATATAGTGTGTTTTTTTTTTGTCTCGCAGTTCTTTTTTAGCTCCGTAACCTTAAAAAAGATGAAAATGCTTGGGTTGTAGCTGAAGAAAGTTTTAAATGGAGTCATATGATGTTGCTAAAAAGAACATTATATTGTGTATTTGGTGTAATGCAGTGTGTTTCACATACAGTACATTATTGTTGCTCCTCTCTGTCCCACCTTTCTGATACACGTCGATTTTTACAAAGCTCATCGTTCTGAAAAGCGCAGGGTGCTCTGATTGGTCAGCTATCCAGTGCGTTGCGATTGGCTGAATACCTCAAGTGTGTGACGGAAATGTTACGTCCCTTACCATGTTATGATGCTGTGTCCCAAAAACAATAAAACAATAAAATCCATTATAAATGAGGCATTTGTTGTCCAGTGGGGACATAATTACTGATTATAATAACTTATATTGTCTTTTTATGTGTTGTGTTGTACTGTGCCTTGCCTCGTACACATAAAACCATATCTGCATTTGTGATTGTAGAAACGACAAACAACAAGCACTACTCTAAACTGCTCAAAACTTGTGTTTAAATAGTAGAAAATTCTTTAAATATAAAATCGTACTTACAGGCTGTGAGTCAGAAGCACCAGACTGTCCTTGCAAAGTTGGAATTGCCCCACTTGCCAAACAACCTTTTGTGCACAGCCGGCATTGTAGGCTACTCTCTCAGGTTCAGGAAACAATCCTTCGTAAAATGTGCCATACACACTTGAGTATTTGGGTTGTACTGTTCTGGAACAGTGTTGTCAATATAACTTAACCACTGATTTCTAGTTGTGTACTCATTTGGAAGGCCAAACAAAGTAGTTTGCTTTCGAACACACAGCGTCTCCACAACATGCCGGCGGCGACAACAATACTACAGCGAGAATAAAAGTTTACGCCTTCTTTCTTATACATACATTTGGGAGGTGTTATGCAGATCTTTTCACTCTGTGACGTACATTTGTGGAAGCGTGTTTGAATGAGTCTTAACCTCTTTGGGTTTGAGACTTTTAACTTTGCAACTGTACGGAGTTTATACACTAACCAAAATAATAAACGCAACACTTTTGTTTTTGCCCTCATTGCCCCCATGAGCTGAACTCAAAGAAAAGACTTTTGTATGTACACTGTGTACACAAAAGGCCTCTCAAAAATTTCTCTCAAATATTGTTCACAATCAACAACCTGTTCAACTCTGTGCGAAGGAGATGTGTTGTGGCAATGGTGTGACAGGGCAAATGGTGGTCACACCAGATACTGACTGGTTTTCGGACCACCCCCCATGAAAAAAGCTGGTTTATTAGTTTAATTGTAATTTTGTTGATAAGAGAAGACTTATATGACTTTTGTGTTTAAGAATTATGTATATCAAGACAAAGGCTATATGATGAGAACATAAAAAGCACTGCATGTCAGGAATTACCCCTATATATTCCAGTTTTGCCTGAAGGAACTTGCATGTAATAAAAACATCATGCAGTTATTCATTTATCTAGACAGCTTTATTTGTCCGGGACCCTAGCCAAAGCCATTAGGAATCATGAAAGCGTTGTGTTTTTTTTTTTTTTTTTTTTTTTTTGTATTTCCACTCATTTAACATTTGGTTATTGATGCCCACAGAGCGGTGTAATACAAACCCATCGCTTTATGCCACATAATCAGTTCTCCTCTGAGATTAATTACTGTGGATGTCCTGATTAATTAAGCATGGAAGAGAAGAATGGTTGTTTGGAAGCAACAATTCAAGGTCAATTATTTGAAATAATTGTGCTGAGAATGACCCAGTGATCGTTAAAGAAACTGTGGGTAAAAAAAATGAGAGTTATTGTTGGTACAACAATGATTCTTGCGGGTTTCCTGTAGCTCAGTGGGTAAAGCATTGTGGTGTCAAAGCACAGTCAAGTGGTTAAATTCCCAGGGAAGGAACATACTGAGACAAAATACGTTTGGAAATGTATATACTGTTAGGCTAAACGCACAAAAATCCATATGTGATGCATAAGATAATCTAAATATCTCTTAAAGTGAGTAAAATTTCTGAATGGTGAAACTCACATTATCTTTCTTGTTTCTTCTTGTTTTTAATTTTTGGTCATACCAGGATAGAATTTTGAATTTTGAATGACTTTTACATTCCTACTGAATTCCTGAATTTAAACTGAGGAAGCAAATTTTAATTGTAGTTCAAATTTAAAAATAGCTTTAAATTCAATTAGTTAAATTCAAGTAATTTAACACATTTTTTAACTTAAATGTTGTCTAGACAGAATTACAGAACGTCAGCTTCTGCATCAGCAGCATCACATGCATGCGTTGTGATACTCTCTTTTCTTGAGAAAAGAAATTGCTGAAAAAAGGTTGTTTTTGTTTTCTTTGGACACAGAATGGTTTTTCCTTGCTTCATAAAATTACGGTTGAACCACTGATGTCACATGGACTATTTTAACGATGTCCTTACTAGCTTTCTGGACCTTGAACGTGGTAGTTGTGTTTCTGTCTATGCAGTGTCAGAAAACCGTTGGATTTCATCAAAAATATCTTCATTTGTGTTCCGAAAATGACCGAAGGTCTTACGGGTTTGAAACGACATGAGGGTGAGTAATTAATAACAGAATTTCACATTTTTGCGTGAGCTATCTCTTTCATTTTTCTCGACCAAGGTAGAAAAAACACTTTGTTTCCCCAAATGTCTCAGTTGTATTGAATTTTTTTAAAAAATTGCAATTCAGTAAATCCCTTTCCTGTCATCCCGATTCAATTTCCTGTCAGCATGGCCACTGTAATTCAAATTCACACTCGTGAACTAAAATGGAGCTAGCTCAGATCTGAATTTTGCCCAAGCGTGGCTCATGCAATTTCCTCATCCCATTTTTGATGTGTTACACCCTAATGGCAGACGCAAATGCATTCATAAAATCCGGCACAGAAAGACAAGTCTGCCACAGTGAAGAATGAGTCATTTAGATTTACAAAGCATAGCTAAATACGATCACTGTTTGCAGCGAGCATGTGTACTCATGCGCTTCTGTGTATTGTCCCTGTGTGACAGACACTGTGTGAGAGGGCATGGACCTGTCAATGCGCAACGCTGTTATCAGTCCAGCTGCCACCAAATAATATTTTCATTCAAATGACAAAATCCATTACCCGAACCCAGGGCTCTAGCGAGAACATTTAATGGCACAATTAAACTCCAACTGCCTAGTATCTATTGAGCAATTAACCTTTGATAAACCAATTAATGTTTAGCGTTTGATGACAGAAGTTGGGCCTGGAGGAGTCATATTGGAGTTTAATGGAACGACTCCCAGTCCGAGATTAGCTATAAAATTGTCGGAATTCCTTGTTTTCTGCTATATTGATTCTTTTGTGCTGAGCCATCGCTCAGCTTTGCTGATGAAAAAGGGGAAATTACCAGAAAGCAAGCGGGAGAACAGAGGAGCTGTCAGTTATTATACAGCCGAGTTCGATGAATTATTGATAGCAGTGTGAACACGTCTCCAGACACTGCTTGATTATTTCCTACATGATGTGCAAATGCTAGTTTCCTTTGATGTTTGTTGCTTCATTGTCTCTGGCAACTTCTTCTCAGAGACGCTAGCTCTCAGGTCACTATGGAGACCGTCATCACACAAACACAGACAGACCTGCTGAAATACTGGCTCTTCAGCTGCCATCCTTTAATGTGGTTGTTGTGGCTATAAAATAAGTATAAACACGTCAAGAGGATTTACCACCTGTCTCGAGGGCTGGTTAATGTGCGTTTTCTGAGATCCCAGGGGATCTCGACAGAGGAAATGGGTTGATATCTGGTCTTGCTATCATGCTACAGTTGAATGTTGTCACGTTGTCATCACAGGCACACCGCGGGTCATCGTCGGCCTGTCATTTATCATCAGTAACGTGACTCAGACAAACCGGACAGTCCCTGATCCCGTTCGCCATTAGCAAAGCTCCACGCGTGAATTTATCTTCTCTTAGTCGCCAGCAATATCATTTTCCCCGGCTTGACAGCCCTCAAGCCTCCCGAATGCAATAATAAAGAATTGATTATATTCTTTATGGAGCGCAGAGGGCCCAAATGTGTTTTGTGTTCCTTCTCCTATCAGCTGTAATGAAAAAGGGGGGAAAAAAAGACAGAGTTGATGAATGTTTGGATTGCGAATAGTTTGCGAAAGCTTTACATTACCACCGAATACCATCGGTCTTCTTGCTGAAATATCCTCGGTGACAGACACCAAGGTGCTGGTTGTGCGGACGGTGGATTTTGTGGCTTATCGATAAAAACAGAATAGGAAAACATACAGTAGTCTATGCTTTGCGCTCTAGCGTATAATGAGAGTCTGGCTGAAAATGTGTTATTGTGGAAGGCCTCTCACGTATTGATGTAGGTTTTAATTTCCTGCTCTCCCCACGTTTGCCATTAGCATCTGAGACGATACAAGCGTTTAATGAAAAACACCCCCCTCCCTCCTCCAGACTAAACTGTCACGGCAAAATAATGAAGCACACAAAGCACCAGGAAACTAATAAACCTCATATTTCTTTTGACATCAACATGAAATCATATGAAAATAATACTTGCGAGAAAAGACTCTCACTCTGGTGTATTGTATTTCAGAATGAGGAAAACGAAAACATTGATACGGTGAGGCAATGACGGTCCTGCGTTATCCACGAAATGAGCTTCATTTGACCCTGGTGTGGGATATTTTATCAGACCTAATGAACAAGGGCTGTCATGTGCGTCAGCCACCTCAGTGCTTTAAGATGACATATCATCACTTAAATCATTAGCGGTGAGATTTGAGGAGGTGGTGTGAATTATGATATTTTGCCAGTTCGTCATAATCATCACACGCTAGCACATTTGTCATCAAAGCCCATCCCATGAAAATCCATGAACCGTTTTTATAATTTATGCCCGTTCATTTTTAATAATCCGTCAGTCCTTGAGAACAAATTGCGAAACCTGATTTGGATTTAGCGAGGTGCGATAAATTCAAACGGACTGGGGTATGATATATGTTTGGAGATCTTGTTAATTTGAAGGTAGTCCTTCATGCAGAGCAGACGGTGTGTAGAATCAATAATCTGTGTATGTCAAGTCGTTGAGTGATGTGCATTTTAATGAATTGGATTATGGAACGATTCAGAGAGACGACAATGCGGTTTCATGTTGTCATAGCAAATAAGATTAACGAGGTTTCAATGCACGTCATCACGGCATGCTCTGTCAAATGATTACCTCACATTTACGTAAATACATCTAATGGTGCCAATTTGCATATCCAACATGAGGAAGCTCTACAAAAACATGTGAGGGGAAATTAAATCAGCTGCTATAAAAAAATAACATGAGTTTAAGATGGATGTTGCTGTCAGCGATATCTGATATTTACACAATTAGATTATGTTTTTGTGACAAAATGCAAATTCCTAGTGTGCCAACATGCAATGGCTAAGAGCTCCCACTCAACATCTTTGCAATCTGGCAGGCTGTCCTGCTTAGGGAACGCTTTTCTGAGCTGTTTAAATCTACCATGTCCTGTTTGGCCAGAAACTCATTATGGGCCACCATCTGCAAGTGATGAACAAAATCCAGATTCTCATCTCCTGGCACCCTCCGTTAGTCCTCTGGGATGGGGAAAGAGTTTAGGCAGACCAAGCTGTGTCTTTTCAATGTGGCTTCAGATCTCTTGTACCAAAGATATGGCATGTTTGCATTATGCATTCTGAAACCAGTAGCGGCTGACGCCATAAATTACAAATTCTGCCCATGTAAGGTTTTTAAGAAGCTCTCGTGGAACAAGCTGGAAGCTGTGAAGTCGACACTGTTATGTATGCATCATCATCTGCTTCATACACAGTAACTTCCTGAAGACTCAAATCCAAAAGATAATTTCTCAAACATGTATCTTCATTGGTCAGTTTTGGCGACTGTGTGATATTATTGTATGCTTTTTGTCCCCTTGGATGGTTGCGCTTAGCTGGTGGAACTCGTGGGATTGGACCGCAGAGAGGGACTGGAGGGGAGGATTCCCCTCAGCAGATAAGCAGGATTTGTGTCTGGGAAACTGGAGATTGCAGGCCTGTCTCTCTGAGAATTACAACAGCCATTCAATGCAGCCCTTACTCAAACCTTTGTACGGATCTAAGGGACTTGCGGCAGTGACACATCCTAGCGCTGTTATCACAGGCACTGGCTTGGGTCAGCCAAGTTTTTCATGTTATTCTTGTTTTCTTGTAGAAAGGACACAAGAGTCTGTTTAGAATTTATGATTTAGCTCTATAATTTGAATGGCTTAATTTTTAGAATTTCGAATTTAAAATACAGAAATTCATATAAAATTCAGAAATTTATTCAGAAATTCAGATAAAAGATTTATCAACATGAAATAGAACACCACTGCTGTTGTTGTAAAAAGCTTTTGAAATGCATACAGTATAAAAAATGGAATGCACACAAGGTGAAGTCTATGCTTTGACTGTTTGATTATTACTATTTTTCCATGCTTATAGCAATGAATTACAGCAATGGCATATTCACAACTATGCTATGCTAGACAGTAAATCACACACACTTTAACTAGCATGTCAATTTTAAAGGTTTGTTTTGTGGGATTTCTCCATTTTAATCGATTCTCAATTTTACAAAACAGCATTAATAACACAGTGAAATAAACACGAATGAACATCTGAAGGTATGTTAAAAAAAAAGAGTACAACTTACCGAAATCCGTATCCTGACTAATGCAATCGCTCAATCAGTGTTTTAACCACGCAAAGATGTCAATATAACAGCCTGTTATACTTCACGACCAAATAAGAAAAAACTTATTTGGTGACTGTATATTTGTTAGTCAGCTAGAAAAAATTAACTCTAGAGAGGAACATATGTATATTAGTGCAGTGGTTCTCAACTCCAGTCCTCAGGGCCTACTGCTCTGCACATTTTGTATGTTTCTGAATCTGACACATTCAGTTCAGCTCATGGATCTTTCTCCTAACGAGCTGATGATCTGAATTAGGTGCGTTAAATGAGGAAGACATACAAAATGTGCAGAGCAGTGGGCCCGAGGACTGGAGTTGAGAACTACTGTATTAGTGTATATATCGTTTGTTTTTAGGAGGGAAAAAAGATGTTTTAGGTTTCATATACATTGTTTGTGCGTCACAAACAGTGTATATGAAACCTAAAACCTTTTTTCCCCCTTCTAAAAGCATATATCTCATTGTTAATGGTTTTTGATACTTTTTTCCTCATCGTATTCCGAATTATTCTGAAGTAATTCAGTGATTTAATTATTGTTATGATGTTGATGTGTCTTTTTGTATTTGTTGTTGACTAAATAAATAAATGAATAAACCCTTTGTCAACAGACATTTTCGGATACGATTGCAAATGTTTGGAAACACACATGAATTGGCCACCGGGGCAACAGAGGGCCAGCAGTCTCTCGGCTGAACAGAGTTTGCTGAGGGCCTTTTTTACATTGAGCAGAGTTGTCTTGAGGCAGAGAGGATGTGACAGGGTGCATTAAGTTGATCTGTCTCTGTTCTGAAGGATTAAATGGCTATCCTTATACATTAGCCTTCAGCTAAATGGCCATCAACCCTCTCACATATTGTTCAGTCCTCACTGTCAGCGTCACTCGCTCGCATGAACTCCATGCCCGGTAAGCGTTCATGGTTTGTTTCTCGACGGATTAAAAAAGAAACAGCTTTCCGCACTGTAAATCGATCGTGCCGTGCGAGCGGTAAGACCCTCTCAGATGCTGAGGGGGGTGACCGGATCGATGCCGCTCCCTCCGGTCGACGAAAACAGGGAGACACAAATCTAAATTGAAGTCCTGGGTGATTTACAAAAGAGGGAAAGAAAATGAATCACTGCAGATGTCAGGGGGAACACAGAGATATAATTCAATTACCTAAGTGTGGAATGACATTTGATTTAATCTGAACTATTAATGCCAGTGAGGTCAAGCCAAAAGAAAGGGCACTTGTCTAGTTAGTCGCAATTAGAGTGTAAATCTCAAATGTCTGTAAGGCGGGGGAAAATGTAATTTGCGGAATAACTGGCTAATAACGTGGTTCCCCTCACCTTTGAGTAACCAGGCGGCACGGAGTGAATCTAAATCACGCAAGACTAACAGTAGAGTCGTTCGAGAAATTTGTCCGCCTTTTGTCATGGTTGGATAAGAATTAGTGGGAGCACTCGATGAGTCGGTACAGAGCGCCGAGCACCCACTAATCCTTGTGAACAAACACAGGGAATTAGAAATCTTGGCAAGAGCTTAGAGAGATGCTATATGCGCATTGTCATGTCGTTCCCTTTTCACCTAATCACCCGTGTCACTTCAGGCATCTTAAAGTGGCAGATCGCTTATAACATCTCAGTTTAGATTAAGATTTATGTTTTGGATGATGCGCTGCAGCTAAATTACGCCGCCACAGTGTCCTACAAAATTCCAGAGGATGTTCGGATAACTATAAAGATACGTTAGATATGCGGTTCGATAGTTTATTGATTACGCGGCCGTATGTTCTGCAAAGCAGAGCCTGTATTAGACGGCTTTTATCTGCAGGCATAAGGCTCCATCAGACACGCTTTTACTGCCACCTCAAAGGGGCCTCCATGCATGTTATTGTCTTCTATTTTAAGTGACTGCCCACTGGGTGGTGCAGAGAGTGAAATGAGAAGAAGTTTGGAGTCGTCAGGCTCCTGCAGCGCTGATGGTGCGGGTGTGACTGATATTGTGTATTATCTGTCTGTCCAGAAAAACTTTTCTCCTTCCTGCTTGCACACAAACACAAACTAACATACCCCTAAATGCCAGATCTGTCACAAGTTATGGCAGCTCTCCCCACCAGGGTGAAACATCAAACTGATCGTGACAGCTTCTTTAATGTTAGTTAGTTATAATTGGCTGTAAACGAACAGAACGGGACTGTGTTTGCCTTATTTTTCTTAGCATTTGTACATTTCATGAATTATGCATGATTAGATTCTGGTTTAGTCATCTTCAGGCTTGTCATTGCCATCTTCTCTACTTCACCAAATAGTCAGATATTGGAATTCACTTCAGCCAGTGATGTGTTGAGTCTTTGTCAGTGGACATTTTGTCTCTGATTTGAACATTATGCATTAGTCACAGCTAATTCTGGGTTGCATGTGGGAATTGTAACACATGATTCCAGTTCCTTAAAGGTTCCATTAATGAATCATTAGAATTTAATTTTGATCTTGTTATGTTGAGGAAGTCATAGGAATAATGTACCATAAATATACATAAAATATAAAGAAATTGTGGCATTGTGGGGATAAAAGTTTGGACTACATGAGGAAAACAGCTCATAATTCTTATAGATAGATTGATATAGATATAGATAGATATAGAAGCAGGGTAAGGATTAGTGGATAGAGTATAAAGTTTGTTCAGTATGAAAATCAGCTAACCGTAACACTAATATCTGTAGGATTCTCATGTGTGTACCTTTTTTTGGGGACAAATTTGTACCCAGAATTTAGCTAAATCTAACAAAACCTCTAAAATTCTCCTTTTGACCCTATTAAAAAAATAGATTTAAAATGCATTTATTTAAGTATAGTGCAAGTCTATTAACATAATTACTGACATATCGCTCAAGACTTAAAGATTTAAAAATTGTAATTCAGCTTTATTTGGAGTACTACTTGTGCACAGTGCACATTTCTTAATATTAAGCCTAAAATATGTTTTAATGTCACTACTGATTAGGATTGTATTATTTTTAAATGCAAAATATTTCTTGTATACTTGTAATAGCTCCACTTTAGTATAATCAAATAAACTTAAGTATACATTTAGTTGGACTACTTCCGCACAATTAAAGTGCATTAAGTACAAAATTAGTTGTTCCAGTTTAGCAAACTTTAAATATACCAGTTGGTATACTAAAAGTACAATTGCAGGGTAGATAATATGTAAATGTATTTGTAGTATACTTAGCATGAAATAAATGTATTTTAAATACATTTTAGAATATATTTTTCACTGGGAGGCGTCCTCATTTGCAAAAAAAAAATGTGTAAAAGTAAAGTAAATCAGGTTTTTTGTTGTTACAAAAATGCAGAAAGCTGGAATACATTACATGACTTTTAAAATCTGAACAGATTTTAAAACATTAGGCATTTTACACTTGCCAACTTTGTAAATAGATACAGAAAAAAACTGGGCATCATACACTGAATGACTGAGGATCACATTACCAGACTTTTAAAGTCATTCTGAACACAACAAATGACAGAAACGTGTCGCATTGCTAGGTGCCGAGTGACAAATGAAATCAATAAGTGTTCTAAAATCGGCTCGAAATATCAAACGTGCTTGATATGATCAGACTGGATGGAATCCCAATTTAAAGCTAAAAAAATCTGTGCCTATCACACATTATGTGATTTTCTGTGAAATCTGTCAACTCGTACCATATCTGCAGATTAGCTCTGACAAAAATCTGAGCAAAAGTTCCCAGTGCTTTCTAGCCTTTAGGGTATACGCAATGATTAGATGATAGTATTTATAACAAGCTGCATATAAAAACAAGAAATGTATTCATTTAGAGCTAAGTAAACGTGTCTGTGTGTGTGTGTGTGTGTGTCTCAATGTTTATACCAGGATATCAATAAAAAATAAATGAATAATATATTTTATTGAGATATTTTACAAAAACCTGCTGAAAGTCAAAAAGCCCATTAAACTTTTGTGAACAAGCCTCAGATTTAACAAGTACTAATAAATTGTTTAATAAAGAAAGTTTACTGTTCTTCTTGTTAGACTGCAGAGCTCCAGTTAGGAAGACAAGCAAAGGAGGTCACTTTCTTTATTAAACAATTTATTAGTACTTGTTTACAGTTCATGTTTATTATTATTTATTTATTATTTATATTTCTGGTATTTTTATTTTCGTATATTAGTTAACTCCCAACGTTGTGGTGAAAGATGCTGTTGCTTAAAGGTTGTTGATTTTACTCTGTATGGGGATGGACCTTGACATCAGTTTGATAAATAATGGAACCTCCTTGAGAGTAAATAAAAGTCAAATGTTATAAAAATTCTAATGTGGTTTAAACAAAATGGTCAAACAGAACACTGGTTGTGCAGTATGTCTGTTTAAAAGAAACCCTAGGTGGTGTAGTCATTAGCTTGGGAATTGTTTCTCACTGGTTTCATGATTTTGATTCACTAAAAAGAACCAGCTCATAAGAATCATTAGCTTGAGAATCAAAATTTACTGATAGTACTGTATGTTTTGTTCTTGATAGTAATGCTTTCGAAGTGATTTAGTAAGGTTTTCCATCCTCATTGAAGAACCATTAATGGAAATGGACGTCATAATTGAATTATTAGTTTGCAGAATTTTCAGAATAAGAACCGGTTCCTTTGGAAGCCCGTTTCCGTCACTGAATAAAAAAATAAAGCTAATTGTGACTTTTCACACAATTCTGACTTTTTTCTCAGAATTACGATACAAACTTGCAATTCTAACTTTTTTCTCAGAATTACATGATATAAACTTGCAATTGTGAATTATAAAATGAGCATTGCAAGATAATTCTGACATTTCTTCTTGCAAATGTTTACATCTCGCAATTTTGACTTTCTTTTCAGAATTGCGTGATATAAATGCGCAATGCGAATTATAGAATGAGAATTGCAAGATAAAAACTCAGAATTGCGAGAAAAAAAGTCTGAATTGCAAGATTTTATCTTGTAGTTTTCACTTTCGCTATAATATAATCGCAATCCCTATAATATAAATTGATATAAACTGACAATTCTGAGAAATGAAGTCAGAAGTTGCGAGTTATAGAGTCAGAAGTGTGAGATATAAACTCGTAAACTCAGGGTTTTTTTCCTCTCAGAATTGGACTTTATAACTCACAATTGCAAGTTTATATCTTAAAATTCTTAAAAAAAAGAGTCATAATTCCGAGACACATTTGCGAGGAAAAAGTCCAAATTGTGAGTTTTTATCTCGCAATTCTTTCTCACTTTATAACTCACAATTGCGAGTTTATATCATCCAATTAGAAGAAAAAAAGTCAGAATTGCAAGATTTAAACTCAGAATTGCGAGGAAAAAAATTCAGAATTACGAGATACAAACTCACATTTGAGTTTACAGTATGTCTTGCAATTCTGATGTCATTTCTCAGCATTGTGATATAAACTCACAGTTCTGAGAAATGATGTCAAAATTGCACGTTTGTATTATGCAAATCTGAGAAAAAAGTCAGAATTGTGAGGTGTAAGCTCGCAATTGTGAGAAAAAACGTCAGAATTGTGAGATTAAAACTTGCAATTACCTTTTTATATTTTTTCTTTAGTGGCAGTAATAGGCTTTCTTAGATTCCTGATTTCTTTAGATTCTTTAGATTTTGGCATATTTTGGCCAAAACTAATCGAGTTCTAATACAGTGCTTTAATGTGAAATGAAGCATCAGTGGGAAATGTAACTACTGCTCTGTGTATTGTATATCAATCTTTGTAATCTATTAAATCTCCTCAGCCAGACGTTATATTTGAACAACTGAATATACATGGCCACAATCCCTGATATATGGTAAGATAGAAAGCAGAGGAAATTCTCTCAAAAATGGTATATTCTCTGGATGCAAGTAACAACAGTTCCACTGCACTGCAAATCTCCAGTATCTTTTCTTTGATGTTCCTCTCTGTAAATCCCATCATTAGGCATTGATTCATGCCATGAATCATAGTGACAATACGCAGCCACATCCACCCTCTCTTAAGGCCGGGAGGCGTTATGACAGTGCATACAAAGGGAGAGATGGAGGTCATTCTCACTCATCCTGAACACAGCACAATACTCGCTGATGCGTTCACAATCTATTCCAGAAATAAAGCAACAAGACAAACTGAAAGCTACTGTTATGTGCCCCCTGTGAGGCCTAGTAGCAAAGCTGTCAGTCAGTGAGGCGGTTAGAGATTCAGCCTTATGGTTTGCACAGGGCTCAAAGGGGGCTTTATAGCCAACATCGGCCAAGGAGAGAACCAGGAATTGTGAAAAGTGAAAAGCGATAGTGTAGTGACATCTGGCACAATACGTGATTCATGTGAAAAATTACAGAAGTATAGACCCCATAACTTGTACACATACTAATATACACATGCTTTTTTTATTTTGTTATTTAATGACAAACTATATATTCAGAATCATAATTCAAAAGTTATTATGAAATATGAGGGAAAAAATTGATAGTCTGCACTAATCATCCACAAACATGAATAAACATGATTTGATTTGCATTAATGAAGTGTGAAGCATAAGTGTACTGAAGCAATGAAAAAATAAATACCAACACATTGTTTAAAATTAATATTCAAGTAGTCATTTAACCAAATTAAGTATGTGATAATAGATTACAATACTTCACTGCATTACTTAATATTGTTTTATTTATTTTTTTATTCTCCATTTATTATTTATGCAGAAACAGATGGGACTTGTTTCGAATGTCAGATTAAAGGAATAGCTTACCCCAAAATGAAAATTAATCAATGTCATTATTTACTCACCCTTAGAAACAGTGACATTTGACAGATGTGCTGAACAGCACCATAGTTGATTTGAAACCTAGTGAGTAAAAATAACAGCAAATGGGTTTTGAAACGAGAATAAATAATGGCAGAATTTTCTTTTTTGGGTGAACTACTCCTTTAATAGCACCAATCATAAGTCAATGCCCTCTATCAAAATCATTTTCCTCTCTATAAATGGAGGTTAAAGACTTCACTCCCAGTGCATTCATGTTCATCAGTTTAAGCACTAGCGTTAAGCACTACATTGTATGGGTCATAAAGGAAATAGGCTGAACTGGGCTTCGCTAATGACTGGAGTTGTTTAATCCATCTGTTCTGAATTCCTCTGGGCGGCTGTTGATTGTAGGGTGAACAAGAGTGTTGAAGAAAATGTGACGGCCTGATTGACTGTAATCATTCCCAGGTTGAGCCCTCCACCTCCTGTTGTCGTCGCCTCATGATCTCCTGTAGTTCTGTATCCCCACGACCCCTCTGAGAAAACGAAAGACATTCAGTCCTGCTTTCGAACTGCGTTTGAATGTTTAATCTGCACAAATTCTGTGACAGACCTCTATTTGAGCTTTCTGCACAGTGATCTGACTGAAGACACGGGAACCCTCATCCCCGCACACGGCTTTCAGCTCATCCTTACTGAGGGAAAATAGTTGAGCCCCGTTCAGAATACCAAGACATTCCACCACCCTGGAACGTGGAGAGAATATTACATTATGTTCTTCTTCTTCCTTTTTTTTTTTTAAAGGAGTCATTTCATGAGGAATAAAATTTTATTTGATCGTCTGAGATAAACTGCTTCATATACTATGAAAATATACTGGGACAAACTCACTAAATAGGTATGCAACTTTCTTGATACAGTTTCCAGGCACTAAACGAGCTGAAATATTGGCGTGAATATTCAGAAGAAGTGACTTTTATTCTTTTTTGCACAAACACACCTCCAATCTACACTGTAAAAAAAAGTAACTACAAACAATTGAGGTCAAAAGTTTACATACACCTAGCAGAATCTGCAATATGTTAATTATTTTACCAAAATAAGAGGGTTAATACAAAATGCATGTTATTTTTTAGTACTGGCCTTAATGAGATATTTCACATGATGTTTACATATTGTCAACAGCTGTGTTTTTTTCTTTTGTTTAGTGATAGTTGTTCATGAGTCCCTTGTTAGTTAGATAGATAGTTGTTAATGAGTACCTTGCTTGTGCTGAACAGTTGTTCTTCAGAAAAATCCTTCAGGTCTCACAAATTCTTTTTTTTCTAAGCATTTTTGTGTATATGAACCTTTTCCAACAATATCTGTATGATTTTGAGATCAATCTTTCTGCACTGAGGACAACTGAGGGACTCATGAAACTATTACAGAAGGTTCAAACCCTCACTGATGCTCCAGAAGGAACACAACAGCCGGGGGGTGAAAACTTTTTGAATTTGAAGATCGGGGTAAAATGTAACTTATTTTGTCTTCTGGGAAACATGTAAGTATCTTTTGTAACTTTTGAAGGGCAGTATTAAATAAAAAATATATATATTTAAGCAAAATAAGAAAAATGTACACATCTGCATTCTGTTCAAAAGTTTACACCCCTGGCTCTTAATGCATCGTGTTTCCTTCTGAAGCATCAGTGAGCGTTTGAACTTTCTGTAATAGTTGCATATGAGTCCCTCAGTTGTCCTCAGTGTAAAAAAGGATCTCAAAATCATACTGTCATTGTTGTAAATGGTTCAAATACACAAAAATGATGAAAAAGCCACTGAGTAGAAAATTTAGAAAAGGTAACTGACAATTTTTTTTTGTGTGATACAGACTCGTAATTCTGACCTTTTTTCTCAGAATTGCAAACTGTAATTTTTTCACAATTCGTACTTTTCCCACAATTCTGATTTGCAGTTGCGAGTTACGAGAACATATCAGCCTTTTCCCCCCTCAGAACTGGACTTCATAACTCGCAATTGCGAGTTTATATCTCACAATTCTGACAGAAAAGTCAAAGTTCAGTGGCGGAAACAGGCTTCCATACATTATAGATTGCACAGTGTTCATATAACTATTTGACAGCTGTAGTTAACGTTAAAGCCAGTGGTAAGAGTTTATTTTCATTAAAAATAGATGTTTGCAAGATATTGTAACCCTTACAGCATTTTTATACTGTGCATATTATTATGTATGTGTACTGTACATCTTTATCATAGCCCCCTGGAGCAGCCTGGGGTTAAGTACCTTCCTCAAGGGTACATGGTTCATCGCCTGTGGGGTTTGAACTTGTAACCTCAGTTAACAGCCCATATGTTTAACCACTCGGTTACACCACCCATTTATATCAGTGAAAGTGTCACATGTCGCAGCTCAAGTGTTACTCACGGTCTAGAGAATCCCTTTGCGTTGAGCCAAGCGTGGACCTCAAAGGGCTGGGATTCATATGTGATGGGCATGGACGTACTTGAACGCTCCACCCGAAAGTTTCGAGCTGGGGGCTGGGCCTTATTGTCGGTTATCCTCTTCAGCAATTCATCATTTACCTCCTTCTGTTGGTCGCGGTCTAGAGAAATAGACAGAAGAAGCGAGAGATAGAGAAACAAGCGCTGGGACAGAGACACAGTGAATAAGATTGCCCAAGACAGGAGCAATGAGCTCTGGTGGGAATCTGCAATCTATGTACATAAGAGCACTCTCACACCAAATTCATTTCCCACTTCTCTGCATTTTTTCGGCAGACTCTCACCGCTCTCCATCTCACAGCAAATACAGCGAGCAGATAAGAGGTACGTACTATCTTTATCCCTTGAGGATTTATTCATCTCCAAAACCTCTGCGTGATTTACAGGGCCAGCGGAGGTACCTTTGTAAGGATTCACAGCCTGCAGAGATAGAACAAAAGCCAGGGAAAAACAGAGGGGCAGAGTAAGAGCCAACGCCTGCCATGTAAAGTGGGAGAATATATGTGTGCACTTTCCATGAATAGGGTAGAAAAAAAGAGCCTGAAAAGTCTTTAAAAAATGAAATATTTTGCTCTTTTTCCTCAAGTGGTCGGTGAAAGAAAGTGCTTAACCGTCAGAAAACAGTCGGATTTATTATGTTAACCTATTATATTAACCTATTTCTGTTCACTTTCCATGAGGTGAGCAATTTTTTCAACCCTGTAAGCAAAACTGGGACCTGTCTAAATACAGCTTAAAGTTTTCTAGCACTAAACATTTAAAACATTAAATAAATATTTTATAAAACAGACAGGCTGAAATCATCTGACATCAATACATCCTATCTACTAGATTTGCAGTTGAAGTCAGAAGTTTACATGCACCCTGCGGAATCTGCAAAATTTTGATTATTTTACCAAAATAAGAGGGATCATAAAAAATGCATGTTATTTTTCATTTAGTTGTGACTTGAATAAGATATTTAACATAGAAGGCATTTACAAAATAGTTGAATTTATAAAAAAACGTTCAAAAGTTTACATACACTTGATTCTTAATACTGTGTCGTTACCTGAATGATCCACAGCTGTGTTGTTTTTTTTTTTTTTTGTTCGTTTGTTTGTTTTGTTTACTGATAGTTGTTTATGGGTCCCTTGTTTGTCCTGAATAAATGATCCCTGTTATTTTGGTAAAATAATTAACATTTTGCAGATTCTGCAAGGTTTATACAAACTTTTGACCTTAACTGTAATTACAAAAACATGGTATTTGGGCCCCTAATACTGAACTAAATGAGCAGCTGTTAGTGTTGTGAATATTTAAATCAAGTCACTGTCCATCTTTCTGTGTAAATTGTGCTCATTACAAATGTAATTCATAGAACTATAGACCTTATTCAGGGTAGTGCCACATTTCATTTTTGACAGGACTGAAAATGAGGGTGTGATTGATATAAATACGATGCATTGAATAGACTGTATTGTTGTTAAACTCCATAAAAAATTACGTCATACAGGGCCTTTGTATGGTGTGTGCTATTGTAAAGACTGTAAGCATATCCCTCACAGCTTCATTTTCATCCAGGTTAAATTCAGTATGGCATCTAACCTAATTAAAGTCTATTTGGCAGTTGTAGTTTGTGTTAAAGCTGGTGGTAAATGTGTATTTTCATCTTAAATAGATGTTTGCCAGATTTTAGTATGAGCCCTATAACATTCTCAGTGACTCTAAATCTAATTTTTTTTCAAGTTCTGTGTAGTTTTATAGCACTAAACATAAAATGTTTAAAGGGGTCATCGGATGCCCATTTTCCACAAGTTGATATGATTCTTTAGGGTCTTAATGAAAAGTCTATAATATATTTTGATTAAAAATTCTCAATGGTTGTGTAAAACAACATCCTTTTTACCTTGTCAAAATGAGCTCTGCAAAATCATCCCATTCTGAGGCATTGTTCCTTTAAATGCAAATGAGCTCTGCTCGCCCCGCCCCTCTCTTCTCGCTGTGGAGTGACAAGCTGCTCTGAGATTGTTTACTTTAGCCGCATTTAGCGCGTTTAGCCGCGAAACTTGCTAAGTTGCACGGTATTAGGAAAGATGATTGCAGAGATTCATTAAAAAAAACCTGAAGCTGATCACGAATGATTTGCGCGAACATAGACACATTTATGTATATCGGGAGGCGCATTTCCTTCACAAACAAATGTAATCCACTGCATCTTCAGCAGCTCAGATGTCAAGAGTAAATGACGGCCACTATGTTCATTATTACATCCAGCAACACAACACCTCAATCTGAGATATTCTTGTCATCAAAACAATGGAGGTCTGACTGTTACAGCTGATCTGAGGCTGACACTCATGTCAATCAGCTATCGTGGGAGCGGCCTCTGTCAGTGTGACGCCACACCGAGAGGCATCTGAGAATAGCTCGATTTGAAAAAGGGGATATTATTTTTACAGATTAATTAAAAACCACTGCATGGATTTTTATCGTTAGTGAAATTTGAATCCGATGACCCCTTTAAAGAAAAAGTAATAAGACACTAAAGTACACCATATTCATGAAATGTGCCTTGTAGAATGTAAATAATAAACCAGACTGTTTGATGAACAGTGTAACTGTGAGGTTTTTTATACTGCAAGCTAACCTGGCTGTTGAAGAGAGCAGCACGGTTGTACTGTTGCTCTCCTGGTTTGACCTCTTCTAGCACATTACACGGCACATAGCCCGACTGACCGCTGCGGTTCCTCAGCAGCCGCCACTGTTTATTGTTTTCCAAGACCTAGAAGCACATAAGATTCATGTCTGTGCATTTTTTTTTTCTGGGACAAATCTATTCTTCGGACTCTTGCTTGTTCATTCAACACGCTGTGTAATTGTAACTAAAAGGTTTTGGTGCAATGGTTGTGTGATACTGTGTCCCAATGATGCATCCTACTATTGGGATCCTCGAATGAAATCCCAGTGATACCAGGCTCAGGCCGGGCATGTCTAGAAACACGATTATCCGTGTTTCCAGATGGATTAGCCAATTGGGGGTAATCCCTCTTGATCACTTCAGTAGTTCTCATGTAAATAGAGTGCCTCGGGGCTGGAGGCTGTTCTGAGAGGAATGGCAGACATCTGAAAGTGACAGGTTGAAAGGACGCCTTTCTACATGCTTGACTTCAGCTTTCTAAATTGTTGTGGGTATTGTGCATTAGCAAGAGCTTACACTCTTAAACACAAAGGCTCTTTAATGGCATGTATGGTTCCATGACGAACAGCATCCATGAAACCTTTGCATTGTACAAAAAGGTTGTTTATAATGTAAAAAAATGTTCTTCACAATAAGGGAAAATTATTATTTTAGATTATTTTAGGAAATGTTCACTGAAAGGCTCTTGGGGGACCAAAAATGGTTGTTCTTTGGCATTGCTCTCTTTATTTTCTTCTCTAGTACACCCAAAAATGAAAATTTGCCTAAAATGTACTCATCCTTATGCCATCCAAGATGCAAATGAGTCTATAAGTAATCAAAACGACTCCAGTCCATCAATTAACATCTTGTAAAGCGAGAAGCTGCATTTTAGGGAGTTTTAATTGTCACTTCTGGCCAAAATACTTATCGTACTTGTTATTATGGAGTCCATTATCCAAAAAAACTTTTCTTTCAGTGAAAAATCCACCTCCTATTAGACTGTTTTCACTTATAAACAGCGTTTGACAGTACATATTTCTCTCCTGATTCAGACGAGACAACATTAGAAATATAATGAATATATGATGCTCATTATAGCCGGAAACAAAGATTCAAAAACATCTTAATGATGGACAGCTATTCGCTTCACTAGACGTTAATCGATGGACTGGAGTTGTGCCAAATTTGTGATGTTTTTAGCAGCTCTAATTTTTGATGGCACCCATTCACTCCAGAAGATCCATGTGTGAGTAAGTAATGATAAAAATCTGCAAATCTGTTTCATTGAAGAAGTAGACTCATTTATATCTTGGAATGGTGAGTACATTTTCATTTCTTTAAAGGGATTGTTCACCCAAAAATGAAAATTGTGTCATTAATTACACACCATCATGTCGTTCCAAACCCATAAGATCTTTGTTTATCTTCGTAACACAAATAAGACATTTTTAATGAAATCCAAGAGCTTTCTGACCTTGCATAGACAGCAATGCAACTACCACGTTCAGGGCCCAGAAAGTTAGTACTCTTGTAAACGCACGTCCAAGGTTGACTAGGTTGCTGTCTATGCAGGGTCAGAAAGCTCTCTGATTTCATAAAAAATATCTTAATTTGTATTCCAAAGATAAACGAAGGTTACGGGTTTGGGACGACATTAGGGTGAGTAATTAATAACAGAATTTTCATTTTATGATGAACTATCCCTTTAAGAGTGTAGTGTTATGATAACGTGCAGTTGCAAACAGAGTCTTATTTAATGCATCAAAAAGTAGACAGAACTACATTTAAGTACTTTTATCATATGGATGTTATGTACAATCTAGTTTCCCTCAGGTTTCCCACAAACTTTTGACCAACAGGATGTTTTTTTTATCATTTATGTTCAAACATCGGCCTACAGAGTCTTCTAGACCTTGAGCACTGCATGAGAGCTGTAGTCATGCTTTCTTTTCTTCTGCCTCCCACACGGTGTACCTCAGACCTGTTCTGCCCCGTTCCCCATCCTCCTCCACCTCCTCACAGAGGGTCATCCGTACCTCCAGCACCTCACCCGGCTGCACGGTGAGCTCATTGGCATTACGTGCCACGAAGTGATAACGGATCCTGACATGTTGGAGGTCGCTGTTAGACCTGTGGTAAAAATAGCAACACAGCATTATACTTTGAAGTTCATTCATAGGTGAGGCTGCAGTTACATATTTAGAAGTTAGATTTCATATTTTTAACCTTAGATTTGTTAATGTGTTCTTACTCAGGAGCTTGCTGTTGCGGTTTTAGTTGTTGTAGATACATTAAAGTCATGAAAGTGAAGCCATGTTTGCATCCCATTCTGTTTTTTAATATGATGTATAAAACAGGATATTCAATATAAAAAATGTATCATCTGGAACTGATTTAATAAACCAGTATGGAACCAGTTTGATAAAACAAAGCCTTAATACTGTAGCTACTTGAGTATTGACTATTATTATTGTCCAATACATGTTTCAAGGGAAGAGTTATTTCATTTTGACCCTGCACCAATGAATCGTTCAATTTAAACAATTTAAACAATTTAAACATTTAAAAAAAAAAAACCTAAATAGGGTCACTTTTGATTTTATGCTGCTTTCAAGGAAATCCAGCAGACCCAACAACTTTGTCTAGAGGCCAGTCTATGAACAAACAACTCATTATAACTAACAAGCCGGTATAACAAGCTACTTTGAAAATCCTTGTTTTTCCTTTAAATCGCTTAGAAATAAACCAAACTTTCTGTTTTAATGATATGTTGACAAATCTGAATTCCTGCAGCTTTGCAAACTTTGAAGGAACATCTATATGGACAGAACATACATCATCATAAACACCTATTAACAGGGTGTTTTGCTGTGTATTGTTCCTTGCCTTGTAAATCAACTTTATGACACAAACAAGCTATAAAGCGTTAAGGAACTCTACATGATAAACACAGGCATGCAGAACCGGTTTATTATAACGGACAACTTACGACTCAAGCATCCTTTTTCAGAAGAGCCTGCGGTTGCTTTCCTGCAAGCGCGCCGTGAGCCGCTGCACCATCCGCCAAGGTGGAAAGTAACTTGACGTGCTGCCGCCTGCACATGCGGTGTAGCTCATGCATATTTCAGCGGGCCTGCACAGAGCATGGAGAACTTTAAACTGAACGTACTGGTCCCCATGCATCATTAATGTGCTGGCCTACCTCCCTCCTCCTCGTCCAGTCGTAGAGCGGTGAGGATAACCGCAGTGGCCCAGTGTCCAGGCTGTGCCAAGACCTTCTTTCTTGAAGCCCATAAATAAATAAACATGCTGAACGCTGGAAACTGGCACTCCACTACACAACAGGCAGATTTGTTTTCGCCTGCAATCGCAGTTTGTTTTACACGCTCCAGATAACTGACCATATATTTTAACAGTCTCATAATTGTAGCCATTCAGCATGTCACTCTTAATAAATTGCCACAGTAAAAATGCAATTATCAACTTTATATATTTATATACTTATAAAACAACAGTGTAATGAATTGTTACCTCTATATAAATTATTAAAGGATGAAAAATAATAATCCATGGTGGTTGAGATGTAACATCACAGCCTGCATGCTAAAAAAAAAAGCTTTTTTGTGAACACAATCAGAAGGTTAATATGGTAATGAAATATACATTTTTAAAAAGTCATACATATTTGCCTAAAAAGGAATATTTAGGGTTCAATACAAGTTCGAGAGTATTTGTGCTACTACAACAAAGAATTGTTTGTGCTGTAAAGCAGTTTAAATTTACAATTATCAAGGTCATTGTAAAATTTGATAAAACTAACCAGAAAAGGATATTTACTTTTTTTTTCATGCTGAAAACGGATTAACATTGGTTATATTGAAAAACTGAGTATTTTAACATTTATAAATTGGCTTAATTTACTTCCATAGTAAGTGTGTCACTATAAACCATAAGTAAATCTTCAGCAAACTGTCATTTTGTATCTTTCAAAGCAGACTTTGGATGCAAAATTCACTTTTATGTAGTTTTTGCATATAAATGGTCTTAGCAGTGTGTGGACATAACTACCCTACAAAAATAAAACTCCATTCACTACTTTTTTTAATCCCCAAAAAACCTAAACAGTCTCAATTATCAAGCTGTTTTGATTTTCTGAGCAGTATGATGTTATATTGCTCAGGCCCCGCCCACAACCACTAACAGACTGTCCTATATTAGCATGTTTGAAACACTTTCTTTCAGTCTCACACTTTATATTTTTTATGGCTTTTTGCAAACACTTTTCCTTTTCCACAGAAGAAAGAGGAGGGGTGAGCAGAGCTCATTATCATTTAAAGAGACATGCACCGAAAAGTCACTGTGAACAGAGCTGTTTTTGACAAGATAAAAAGGGTGTTGTTTTACACGACCATTGAGGAATTTTAACCAAAGTATGTTGCAGACATTTCATGAACACCCTAAAATATCATACCATCTTGTGGAAAGTCAGCATTCAGTGTCCCCTTTAACTGTATTGAATCCAGAATATTGTTTTTCAACCTGCTACATACAGTACCTTTCGGCATGGCATGTTGATTGACAGCCTATCGCCAAGGCCCTATCAGTACATCAAGCATTTCTGTAGCACAGAGCAGTTCACATCACAGCCTGAAGAAACAGTAACCTTTTCGCAATCCTCAGTTGTCGACCCAGTCTGTGACCTGTAATAGTATAATAACGTTGGAAGATGTTATCATCCCAAAGCCGGTCGTAGGAGGACCCCGTTTTCACCTACAATTGGATAGCACAAACATGATGACACCATGCTTCTAGAATGTGTACTGGTGTTTCTATTGGTGATGCCTTTGGTTTATTCCACAGGCTCGGTGTAATCCTTTGCCAAAAGCGTCTACTCCCACAATGCCATGTTCAGATTGCTGTAAAGCATAGTCTGAATGCCAAACATGTGAATCCAATTTCACATTTAAAATGCGTTTTTATTTTTATTTACATTTGTTTTTGTTTTTCTGAATGCATATCTCATCTGTTTGATAGTGTTACAGTCAGAATGTGTTCTTGCTAGCAATTCGCCTTGTTTTGTGTGGGTTTTAGCATGTTGCAGTACTTTTCCAGAGGGTTTATTTCATATAAAAGAGTGATTGGTTATATTCCGGTAAACAAAATCTATTTACTTTTGCTCTTATGTCATCAAACAAATGAACAATGGTGTTTACCACCTTTGCTAAACTGTCTTTCTTGTACAACATACGCAGTTATTAAAATGGCATCTAATTAGAGGCGTTGAGCAGGCGTTTTACATAAGATTAATTGCATTTTTGAGAGCACTTTTTCTTCATTATTATTCTGCCGTGCAAATGGATTCACTGCAACTGTAATGCATATTCATTTTCAGGAAGCTTGGAAACTGTGGGAAATTAGCCAAAGGTGGATCTGGGCTGCTGTGAGGGTACAAGCAGAATGCGTAATACAGGAGCACTGCTTTCGCTCCCTGAAGTCTAGGCCGCCATAACTTCCATCCTGAACTATGGTAGGCTTTGCCTCAAGACAGAGCCTGTGCAGGTTGTTATTCTGGGATATTTAAAGGGGACTCATCTTGAAAAAGAATATTTCCTTGCTCTTACAAGATAAAAGTTACAGCAGCATGCGTTCCCAATGCAAAGGTTGCATCCTATTTAAAGAAATTGTTCAACCGAAAATTAAAATTAGCTAAAAACGTACCCTCCCTGAGGCCATCTAAGATGTGTTTGTTTCTTCATTAGAACAGATTTGGAAAAATTTAATCATTCGTAACCTATAATAAGGCTTCCTTTAGTGAAAAGGTCCATCCTCTTTTGTCATTTCATATCAAAATCCACAGATTAGAACAGTTTTTAAATGTTTTATCCATATTTCTCTCCTGATTCAGATGAAATTACTTTATTATTGGAAAAAGCTATATTATTGATAAAGGACTTGTATTTTAGCCGGACGCAGTAGTTTAAAAGCTAAACATGATGGATTTATTTCTTACAAAGACTTTTCATTTCACAAGATGTTTATTCATGGACTGTAATCATGAGGATTACTTAGAATGTGATTATAAAAAAATCCTCGATTGCCTTTTGCCTGTGTTGCAACCGGCAACATACCGGAAGTGGCGCATTCCACTGAGGAGAATCTATGAAATGCATTATTAGACTGATTTCTGTTGTTTTATTAAACTAATTTAAAATTTCTAATAAAGAATAATACTATTATGAATTCACAAACTGTACAATTCAATTAAATAAATACATGCGATGCAAGTTTTAATATATGCGCTTTAATTATTTAAATAC
>JAHKKF010495288.1:0-21823 GCA_019740295.1 Labeo calbasu | reverse complement strand
AAATCAGCATATTAGAATGATTTCTGAAGGATCATGTGACACTTTAGACTGGAGTAACGATGCTGAAAATTCAGCTTTGAAATCACAGGAATAAATTACATTTTAAAATATATTCAAATAGAAAGCAGTTATTTTAAATAGTAAAAATATTTCAAAATTGTACTGATTTTGCTGTACTTGGGATCAAATAAATGCAGGTTTAGTGAGCAGAAGAGACTTCTTTAAAAAACATTAAAAATCTTACTGTTCAAAAACTTTTGACTGGTGTATCATTTATGGATAAACTATTGTTTAAATTCGCTTATGACTAGTGTTCAGACTACTCTACAGATTCCTATAAGCATTGTTTTTCTAGACTACTAACTCAAACTACGGCGTCACTCAAAACGAAAAGGAACAGTGACCTTAAATGAAAACATAAGTGCCTCCTGAAAGGGCAAAATCATTATTTACAGAGCCTCATAGATGACAAAACAAAAATCAAAGGGTTTAATGATGACAAATGATTCTGCATTAGTCCACCAGCTGTCTTCTGCCAAAGGTGGTCTAAATAAAGACTCATATCACTTGTTTACAGTGACATTATGCTAAAGTGCGGCACGGTTAGAGGGTTTCTTTGAAGGAGACAGTATAGGTACCTGACAAACAGGCAAAAAGCTCCCAGTGGGATAGAGGGAGGAAAGACAAATGCTCAAACAAGAGCAGTGCCCCCTACTTTCACAGCTTGGGCCAAAAGATTCACAAATTCCCATGACACTTTAAGATCTAGTTGCATAGTTATTGAGACAGATACTGCAAAAGCGAAGAGAAGAGATTCTAGTATCACACATTATACTTGATGTTGCATAAAAAGCTACACTATTTGTTATGACAAGGAAATTTCAGTCATGAGGATTCATTTAAATCATTTTCCGGTGCAATGCATAGAAATGAGGTCGAAGGCCTGGAATGAGATGAGCTGCAATGGTTTGTAAAAGAAAGGTCATTCTTATCATCATTCATTTACTGTATTTGCAGAAATAATAGTTCATCATAAAAGAATGACATTTTGGAAGCCCATTGAAACATTTTATCCTTTTCATAGCTCTTAAACTTAATGGAGGTCTAAGCTTTTAAGTTTAAACTTTCTCTTAAATATTTCTTTAAAATGTAGACAAATGATACAGTTATGTACAGTAACAGGAGTGATCTTAAGGGGAAAGATTATTAAGAGTGTTTTTTTTTCCCTCAGGAGAAGCTTGAGAGGCAGAAGACTTAAGCAAACATCTCCATTTGCTCTCCATTTAATCTCTCTGCTGCCTAATAGAAACAATTCAGATGTTAAAAAGAGCTCTTTTGTGGTTTTTCTTTCCTGTGGGGGGTTGTCTTTAGTGTTTTGTGTGTTATCCACTACATTTAAAATGTTAAATAACATCCACAAACCTACTGACAAAAGAAAACGTGAAGTATAATTAATACAGACAGCCAAGTGAATCCCTGTGTATTTACAAAAGAAATGGGATATTCACTGAGACAGATGTAAGGCAGAAGCTGAATGTATTCTTGAGCAATTGATTGAATTGGGAACAGTGGGAATTTTATATCAAAAATTAGTCAGGCGTTGCAGGGAGGGGCTAATGAGTATGAGGGATATGTAAAAAAAAAACAGAAAGTCATTTCAGAGGCAGAGCAAGTTATTAGGTTTTGATTAAAGATTATGAAGATAAACATTTTTTTATTTGCAATAGCTTGCACTGATGGATTAATAAGTAGTTTAAGAAGTAAACAGGGGCAATTCTGATTCCAGATAAGATCAGAAAAACTATTTTAAGAAAATCATTGACCTTGCTGGGGTGAATCACCTGTGAGTCGGACACTTCTGAAGGCTTCTCGGTCAGGCTGCTGCTCTCGGCTGGGACCAAGTCATTGTATTTAATGCTGACGTCTTCATCAGAATAGTGCAGGCTGCCGGGACTGGGTCGTGGGGGAGATCTAGAGAAAAACACACAGAGAAAAAAAACTTTAGTGATTTGTAAGTGACAAAGAAACTCTCAGGTTAAAAAGTTAGTTCACTGAGTTTTTATTGAATCATCCCTTTTCGTCTCATGTTTTCGTGTGGCAGTAGTAGCTACAAATTGCAATGTGACCTTCTGAAATAATGTGAAATAATGTTGGATAATGAACCATAGTTACCGCTGCTTGGTTATTTATAATATTATTTTATGTGTAAGACAAACTCAATACTTTTCATATATCACTGTTATCAGCAATACTGTTTGCAACACCCCAAAGTCAAGTACAACTGAGGTCAAAAGTTTTCAGAATCTGCAAAATGTTCATTATTTTACCAAAATAAGAGGGTTATTTTTATTTAGTACTGCCCTGAATAAGATATTTCACATGAAAGACATTTACACATAGTCCACAAGAGAACATATTTTTTTGTTTAGTGGTAGTTCTTGATCGCCTTAAAAAAAAAAAGTTAAACTATCTGCTATTCTTCAGAAAAATCCTTCAGGTCCCACAAAGTCCTTGGTTTTTCAGCGTTTTTGTGTATTTGAACCCTTTCCAACAATGTTTGTATGATTTTGAGATGCATCTTTTCACACTGAGGACAACTAAGGGACTCACATGCAACTATTACAGAAGGTTCAAACGTTCACTGAAAACTTTTTTAATTTGAAGATCAGGGTAAATTTAACTTATTTTATCTTCTGGGAAACATGCAAGTATCATCTGTAGCTTCCGAAGAGCAGTACTAAATGAAAAAAATATGTTATTAAGGCAAAATAAGAAGAACGTACACATATTCATTCAGTTCAAAAGTTTACACCCCCGGCTCTTAATGCATCATTTTGAACCTTCTGTAATAGTTGCATATGAGTCCCTCAGATGTCCTCAAAATGGATACAGTTATTGTTGGAGAGGGTTCAAATGCACAAAAATGTTGAAAAACCAACTGTTTTATAAATGTCTTTTATGTGAAATATCTTACTGAGGTCAGTACTAAATCAAAAAAATAACATGTACTTTGTATGATCCCTTATATATTGGTAAAATAATTAACATTTTGTAGATTCTGCAAGGTGTGTGTAAACTTTTGACCTCAACTGTAATTTCATCCTATTCTTCACACCAAATACAACTGCATGGTCTCAAAAGTCTTGGAATTTAACAGACAAATCACATGGACTTTTATAATACTTTCATGGTGCTTTTCTTTGATTCAGACAGTAAATAATCAGTTTAGTGTGGACTAGACTATGCAGGGGTTTAAAAGGCATCACAAGGTACTCATAAAGACTCAATGATGCAGCATCCTCATGGAGCAATTCTCAAAGCTGATTTTGATGGGATGAATACCCTCATTCTGCACAGTCCACAGTCAAACGAAGGATGACAAGCCTTTGGAAGGCAAAGGGACAGCGAGTCAGTCAATTTCAGGGGCTACAGGGGGTTGGACTGTACTTCTTTGAACCAGTTCACTTGTTTGTCAAAAAGGAAGGCAGAAGGATCGCCGTATGGCAGGATGAGTTTACATGATTTGCCATAATGAGATCTGATATGCTCAAAGCCAAGGTCACTGGAGACATTAGCTTTTGAACTGAGGCTGCTAAGCTGCCCTGCTTCAGTACTTTACTTCAGTTGGCTTATAAATCAAGCTGAAATAACACACATGGGGAAGAGACTTTAAAGAACCATGCAGGGGCTAATGAGCAAAGGAATATCTAATATGCAAGAGAATTCATATACAAACATGGCATCGACCGATGGCGAAATGTAGGATGCTTTGTTCAACCTAAAAATGAACAAGAGGAACGTGCGCGAGCTGTATACTAATGGAAAGCCTTGGTGGTGGAGGGGTTGTCCCAACAAAAATTGGGCCCCTAGGAATAAAGCAAGAGCACTAGGGGGAGGGGAGGGTCATGACATTGTATCTGTTTAAAATTCAGAGGAGGCTGAGGTTTGAGGAAGGTTGAAGCAGAGAGGCGGAGCCACGTCAAACAGCCCCCAACACCCCTCAGCAGCCAGAGAGGGGCTTCAATTATTCACGAGCGATGAGGTCTTCCATTCTTCTTATCCACCCTCATCTCTCGCCTCTATCTCTTCCGTCCCATACCAAACCCTTTCCTTTCCTACCTCCATCAAAGATATCTCTCGTGGCTCCATCTTGATGGGAGCTCATTAGCAGGACTGCATCCAAAGTGGAAGTCCTTCACTGCCCAAGCTCTTTGATCCCCGTCTTGGGCCTCTGCATCTGGGCAAAGAACCAGCACAAACCCCCCCAGCACATTCCAGTATAATGGGCCCAAAGCGGCTTCTCCAATTACCACCAGAGGAAGCTCGAAGCAGAGCCATCTCTTCATCCAATCAAGTTAAGTTGCCTGCAAAGTCCTTCAGTTCATTAGAATAATGAAAACGCCATAGATTATTATTGCACACTGTTCGTGCAAATAAGTCCAAAAAAGTGTCAGGAGAAGTCCTGAAGAAGGGCGTAAACTACAGTGGGGTTTGAGGGAGGTCTGACCTCACCAATTAAAACCTGAACTCCTTCAAAGGATGAGATATTAAACCAATTTGTGATCCTGAACCACAAAACTAGTCATAAATAGCACGAGTATATTTGCAGCAATGGCCAACAATACATTGTATGGGTCAAAATAACAGATTTTTCTTTTATGCCAAAAATCATTAGGGTATTAAGTAAAGTTCATGTTCCATGAAGATATTTTGTAAATTTCCATAAATACCATAAATATATTAAAACTTAATTTTTTATTAGTAATACGCATTGCTAAGACATTCATTTGGACAATTTTAAAGGCAAGATTTTTTGCACCCTCAGATTCCAAAATTTCAAATAGTTGTATCTCAGCCAAACACATCAATGGACAGCTTATTTATTCAGATTTCAGATGATGTATAAATCTCAAATCCAAAAAATTGACTGGTTTTGTGGTCCAGGGTCACATTTTACATGTTACATTTGAAATTTGTAGTTTTCAAACAATGGTTCACTAAGGTTGATGAAAATATGCAAGTACATGCAAGTAAGTTGATTAATCGAAAATAATCAAAAATAATCAAAACTCAAATTCACAACATCTTATGTAATTTTTCCATGCGGGTTATTTCGGTTTCTTAATCTTGTTAATACTTTCCCATTAAAAACATAGTACCTGTTTAGTCTGTGCTATACGGACGTGTATGACTATTGTGCTAGGATCTTTTGTAGTGTCTCGCACGTGACGCTTATGATGCCGTGTCAAGTTTACAGAATTTAAACTCTCACACGCAGCTCCACTCATCAAACAGTGGACCAATCAGAAGACCAAGGAGGCGGAGCAAGCGTTGCAAGCTTTTGTTTACAGTAGCAGGTTTGCATGGCAACTTTTGTATTTGACAACAATTAATCGAGTTATGATTTTAGGTCATATCGTCCAGCCCTATATGCAAAAGTAATCGCGTAAGCATTTTCTAGTGCAATTACCATCTGGTTAGTCATTTAATTTTTGCAGCTTCACCCACCAAAGTCAGCGCCAGTTTTGACTGTGTGCAGTCACTTACGCTAATGAAAGCGTGCAATCGATTACGTTCAGCAAGGAGGGGGCACTGTAATTAGTTTGGTGGGGGCAAAGCCACAAATGCCCCCTTGGTGTAGGCACTGCCACCCACCAAGAAATATCACTGTCCACTGTCCTTTTTTTCAAAATTGTATAATAATTGTCAAATATGCTCTGATTGACTTGCACGATGTGTGAAAACAAGTTGTATCGCAATTGGTTAGGACAAAGTGTTACAACAAATCACTTTACTGTAGATATAACAAGAAAAGAAGAACTTCAAGACATTTGGTTAAATGTGCTATCAGCGAAAAAGGCACTTTGGGTTGCCTGTGGCAAGCCTCAAAAACCGTGTCCCGAAAATTACCTTTCAAACTGTTCTTAAAAAGTTAACCGCCCTAAAAATCATTGAATAACTCACTGTCTTGAAGATCTTTCTCTTAGTCCTTAAGCTATAGGGGTCACGGTATGTCTTATCATGAATATGGTCTGATCTAAGCTCAAGAGAATGTGAAAAAAGATGCTTTGTTGAAGCAGCTTACATAAATGGTCAATTTCCACAGAATGCACTTTGAATGTCAATAAGACACAAAAGAGGGGGGTCTGAACGGTCCAACTTTCATAGTCTGGTGTGTTCTTTCCACTGACAGATTGCAGCTGAAGATTTGAAAAGAGTGACTGTCATTAAAATCCATGCCAACTCAATCCATTTAAAGGAAGCCTGAAGTAGAATTTAAATCAACAGCCCGGCCTAAGCTCTATGTGTGGACAGAATACATTCCTCTCTTGCTCTTTGTTTGCAGCCATTTGGGAATTAAACCCATTGTGCACATAATGTCCTGAACAGCATACTGACAGTGTTTACCTCAAAGAAAATTCCAGGAAAAAAACATTACATTAGCAGAGCAAACTATTCCACTAGATACTGATTGAGCCTGATGTACACTCTTCTGTGAAGTGATACCATTGTATATGTTTCTAATGAAAGGAAATTGTGATTCATGACCATATACTAACCGGGTGTAGATTCCGTTCTTACGGCAAAAGGAATTTTTAACCGAGAGTCGACGGTTGTTGAGTTCCAGGGCAGGGAAGCGTCCTTCATCCAGCCGTACCATTTCTCCATGCGAAAGGGGCAGAGATGTGCAATTCGAGTGGGCACCTATAAAAAGAGATAAGAGGACAACCTATGAGTATCTACCTATCCATTCATTCATTTCATTCATTCATATATCCATCCATCCATCTATCCATCCAAATAAATAGATGCTTTTCTGAGAATATAAATAAATGGATGCTTTTCTTTCTTTCTCTTCCATTTCTCACAATCAAAAGATTAGTTCACTTCCAGATTAAAATTTCCTGATAATGTTCTCACCCACCATGCCAAAATTCATGTCTTTCTTCTTCAGTTGAAAGAAATTAAGGTTTTTGAGGAAATTATTCCAGGATTTTTCTCCATATAGTGGATTTTAATAGGATCCAATTGGTTTAAGGTCCAAATTGCAGTTTCAATGCAACTTCAAAGGGCTCTACACAATCGCAGCCAAGGAATAAAGGTCTTTTGTAGCGAAACGATCAGGCATTTTCTAAAAAAAAGTTACAATTTATATACTTTTAACCACAAATGTTTGTTCTTAGTCTGTGTACTTTGGTTCAAAAAGGTAGGGTGGGCCAAAAAACTCCATCTCTTTTTCTCCTCCAACTTCAAAATCGTCCAACATCGTTGTTATAGCTTTTTTTTTTTAAAGCCTGTACTTCTGCCTATGTCATGCACAGAGGTCGCGTTAACCAAAAATTGTCCATCATTGACATAATTTTTTTTTATCAGTGACCAAAAAATCTGAAGGGCGTCCGTCACTTAGACATTACACTGAGGGTGATCTATTTTAACTTCTAACTGTAATTTCCACTCCTGTCCAGTTGGTGGCGAGTGCGCTCCAGTGTAGCAGCAGAGCACCAAATCCAGAACAAAAATGAAATTGTAGAGACTTTGCTTTATATCAAAGTAGCAAAAAGCTTAGCCTATTGCGATTTAGTGGATGGGAAGCGGACTATGTACTGATCAGTCATCAACTGAAAACAAACAGCATAGACCAAAAGATCGACTGGGATTTAAGAATCGATACAGGTTCATAAAAATGTGAATATTTTAAAATCGCTGTCACTGCGGGGTGTGGTGTTGGACAAGATAGTTACGCAGTCTCATCTGTTCATCTGTTCTCTTCAAAATAAATGCATAAGCATATATCATCCTGTAGGTTCATAATTAAAAAGTAAAATATGAGTAAAAACAAAAGCAATTAAATGTGTTATTATAATTAAAATATGAAATTAAAATGACGGGTAATAATAGATTATGACGGAATTTTTACAACCCTGTCCGTCAAAATGACAAACAATGTTAACGTCTAATGCAACCTCTGGTCACACATGACATTTCCAACATGACTACGCAATGCATGAAGTTGAGCTAGTGCGAGATGAGCATTTGTGGTTAAAAAGTATATAAATTTTTTATTGTTTAAGAAAATGACCGATCGTTTGCTACACAAGACCCTTATTTCTTGGCTGGGATTTTGTAGAGCCCTATATCCACTATATGCAGAAAAATCCTAGAGTGTTTTCCTCAAAAACCTTAATTTCTTTTCGACTGAAGAAAGAAAGACATGAACATCTTGGATGACATGGGGTGAGAAGAATTATCAGGTAATTTTTATTCTGGAAGTGAAATTCATTCAAATAAATAGATACTTATCTAAGTACACCACAGTTCACTTCACTTTGCTGTTGACATAAAAAATGCGGTGCATCTAATCTAACTTTGCGGTATTTTCATGCAAATTCATCTCTCACTAAGCCTACCAGCCCAAAACTTGAACCACTAATCTCTAGTTGCACAGCTCTGGGTTTGGCCGCGTTGTGTACATGACCATGGCAGCGAAGCAAGTCAGATCTCACTAGGTCATTCAACACGCATCTTCAAAACTCAAAAGACCTTTGATCTCAAAGAGTCGAACTGAAGTGTGATTCCAAGGAGGTGAGGAGAGCAGTGACCTCTCTGCCTAGATGGACAGTGTGATATCCCACCTTGCAGAACTTCTGGCCTCACCGGACTTCAGTAAAACAAACCGGCACCAATAGATCAGGACCGAACAGGGTCGGGGCGGGTGGGGCGAATCTTGAGAGAAGCCCTTTGTGTCCTACACAAACACTTCCCTTGTGCTACTCGCACATCCACAACCCTGTTTACTGACCCTGGCCCTGGCACAGCGCTAAACGCTGACCAAGCTCAGAAGCAGCCATGTGAGAATCCATTCCACACATATAAATCAGCCCGCAACCCGACCTCCGTAGACCTTTAAGAAGAAAGTTGCAACATGCATGCAGCCCACAGTCCATATTAGACAGAAAACTAGAAAGCACTTTATTGATCTGGCAAGCTCTAATCTAATTGGCCGGCTTTACGCAACACCCTTGGCACTAGTGGTACCCCGTTGGCGAATTTGTGAGAAAGATCAATCTGACTGGCTGTTAAACTTAGCTTGTATATCTGCAGTCCTAGTTTTGGTTTCCCTTTTTGAATGATTAATGCAGACTACTGCCACCTGTTGGTATGGAGAGTTATTGACGCAGGCGTCGAATGTATGTGGTAGTTTGTAGGCCGTAGTCTTTCTCCTGTGATCAAGCTCAATTTTCAAACCCAGATGCACACAACGTGAGCCTACAACGCAGTCGGCTTTCATTGCTGCTAGTTCTTTTATGAGGGTTTGGTGTGTTGTGCCCTTAAGGGTTTGTGGTCTATTTCGTAAGTGGCAAAAACCACAGAGTTTTGTGTGAAACGAACTCAACAATAGTGAGAAAAGATGTGATTGTCACCTTCTTTCCTAAACCGAGACAAGACACGAAATGATACGTGATGTAATTTTGCGTGAGGCAGCAGACAGCCTCCCTCTGAGGCAGCAAAATGAGTCAGCAATCATGTTGATAGTAATGACCACAACCAATTGAAGCAAACAGACGCTGCTATTGATTCTTTGAGCCTCTCTCAAGTGGAAAATCACTTTTTCCCAGAGCACCATGGCAATACCCACCAGTGATGGGAAAATGGAGCTAAATTTGAGTCCATTTCAATTTAGTCACATGAGCCAGCAGAGAAGGACAGGGCAATCAGCGTAATTGAGAGATATTATGGATCTATTTCCAGTGTTGTTGGCTTATCAACCCACCTGAGTCTGTTTTCTTGGTGTATTTTTTGCTCTGCCCCCGTATGATTAGGATGAAGATGAGCAGAAGGATGAAAATGAGGCCCACGAGAGCAATAACCACCAGGAACCACCATTCTTCATAAAAGGGGGAGACCTTTTGGGCTGTTAAAAGAGAAAAGAAGCAGAAAAATGGGTTTGCACAACCTAACGCAAAACCATTTAGACTTTTTGGTGAGGAAGTTTACTAACCTGATATTGAAGGCGAAGGAGCACTTGGAGAACCATAGCCATAGTCATTCACCGCAATGACACGGAAGTCATACGTGACCCCTTCTCTGAGGGTGTCCAGGTTAAGAGTGTACGACGTCACCTCTTTAGGGATGTCTTTGATTAGGATATCCCACAGTCCTTCATCTATTATTGGTAAGAATTCTATTATTCCTTCTGTATCAACTTGAACAATTTATGCTGTTTTCCTTTTAACTTACCAGATGGTCTTGCTTCTATAACATAGCGAGTGATGGGAGCATGGCCGGGGTCACCGTTGGACCAGTGGAGAGTAAGGGCCGAGCCGTAACGAGAAATAAATGGCTCCCCCGGAGGCCCCGGAGCACCTGTGTCAGAAAATGTGGCAATGAGATGCTAGTAGTGCAGAAATGATACACTTCAGCTTTAGATTTATTGATATTCAAGCTAAATGCAAGGCAACAAGACCTTCTCCAGGGCCGGTGGTGATGTTGGCCTCAATCTCTGGTCCGTAAGTAAGGGTTTTACCACGGATGCGGAAGTTGTAGGTCACTCCATCTGCCAGATCCTTGATTTTCATCCACAAGGGGGCGCTTCCCTTCACATCCACAGTGACAACCTTACTGACACCTGAATTGTGAGGAGAGGAGTCTGTAGAGGAAACACTCAAACTCTAGATACCATGCTAGAGTGAAACACTAACAATGACACATACAAACACTCATTCTCATTAATATTATTGAGTTATATTAACACACTACTGTTTAAAAGTTTGAGGTCAGTAACATTGATCTTTTTAAAGCAATTCCCTTGCTGAAAATAATTTAAAAAAACAGCTAAAACCAGCTACTTCCAGCTTAAACCAGCTAAGACCAGCCAACCAGCTTAGGCTGGTTTTAGCTGTTGTTTTCAGCAGGGTTAAAGGAGAAGCTTCCAAAACAAAGTTTCACACATACTGTACTCACCCCCTTGTCATCCAAGATGTTCATGTCTTTCTTTCTTCAGTCATAAAGAAATTTTTGAGGGAAACATTTCAGCATTTTTCTCCATGTAATGGACTGATATGGTGCCCCAAATTTGAACTTCAAAATGCAGTTTAAATGCGGCTTCAAACGATCCCAAAAGCGGCTGTAAATGATCCCAGCCGTGGAAGAAGGGTCTTATCTAGTGAAATGATTGGTTATTTTCATAAAAATAATACAATTTATGTACTTTTTAATGTCAAACACTTTACCTTTTTTGTTAAGGGTGTTTGATCTTCTTTGCATGTTCACTTTGCAAAGACTGGGTCGGTACTTCTGCAGCAACGTAGGATGATTTTAAAAATGATTTTTGAAGTTGAGGGAGAAAATATGAGTTTTTCGACATACCTTAAATGTTTTGAGCCAGAATACACAGAGTTCAGGAAGAGAAAGACAAGACGAGTGTTTTTTAATGAAAATAACTGATCATTTGGCTAAATAAGACCCTTCTTCCTTGGCTGGGATCGTTTACAACCACATTTGGGATCATTTGAAGCCACATTTAAACTGCTTTTTGGCAGTTCAAAATCGAGGCACCATATCAGTCCATTATGGAGAAAAAGTCTGAAATATTTTCCTCAAAAAACATAATTTATTTACGACTGATGAAAGAAAGACATTAACATCTTGGATGACAAGGGGGTGAGTAAATTATCTGTAAATTTTTGTTCTGGAAGTGGACTTCTCCTGTAATACTTTTTATCAATCAAAGATGCATTAAATAGATCAAAAGTGTCAGTAAAATATTTATAGTGGTACAAAAGCATTTTATTTTAAATAAAGTTCTTTTGAATTTTCCATTTCTAATGGCTGCTGAAAATTCAGATTTTCTATTACAGGAATAAATTACACATTACGCATTACAACACAAATCAGTTATTTCAAATTGTAATAATATTTTGCAAAATTAATGTTTTTAATTTTTTATATTCCAGTAAACTTTCAATTTGGTATTTAAAACTGCTGAACAAAACACTTCTTTCAAAAACATGAAAAAAATCTTACTTTCAATGGAAGTGTATTTTAACAGAATGGCATTAAAATTCTGGTTATATTTTTGTATACTCTAAAATTAAGGTTTTAATTAAAGCTTACACTGATAAAATGTTCAGCATTCAACAAATCTGACAGCCATAATAATGTTAATATTTGTATTTTGAATTACTATTGGTCTTTTTTCCTACAGCTGTTTGCATACTGACATGCAAATTTTCTGTATGCATAGACTATGTGATTGATCTACATCTGCTAAATTATCCAGTATGCAACACAGCATACTACTACTCTATCCCACAATGCAATACATGTGACTTGACCTTCCATTTTCAGTGTGATGAATGTGCCAGCAATTTGTTTTTTATCTCATTATTTGATCTAATTTGAGACACATACAACAAGATGAGATCATGTGACAACACTATAACATATAGTTTAAAACATCTTTCTTTTTGAGATCATATATGTGACTCTGGACCACAAGACCAGTCGTAAGGGTAAATTTTTTGAAACTGAGCTTTATACATCAAGCTAAATAAATTCTATTTGAAGCTATTTGACAACTATTTGAAAATGTAAAATCTGAGGGTGCAAAAAAATCTAAATATTGAGAAAACCGCCTTTAAAGTTTTCCAAATGAAGTCCTTAGCAATGCATATTACTAGTCGAAAATTAAGTTTTGATATATTTACAGTAGAAAATTTACAAAATATCTCCATGGAACATGATCTTTACTTAACATCCTAATGATTTTTGGCATAAAAGAAAAATCGATAATTTTGACCCATGCAATGTATTTTTGGCTATTGCTATAAATATATCCGTGCTTGGTTTTGTGGTCCAGGGTCACATAAATACTTCTGACCATGGCCTATAATGGTGCATTTAATCCTATTCTTTCATTTGTGCAAAAGCAAAGGTAAAATGTAAACCTTACGGTGAAATTACACTTTCAAACTATTCTTTTGTTACTTCGTAAGCACAGATATTGCTTTTAGGGTTTTACAGTCAAATTCCCATACGTGTGAACAGTACACGAGGTCATGCTCTAGGGGTTAAACTAATAGAGAAAGTTGGGCCTTTGCCTTTGAGGCGTATCCTCCAGATTCTGCGATACGGCCATTGGTAAGCAGCAGCCCAGCACATCTGTTTTCCCCAAAGGCTTGACCAATCTGGAGCCATTAGGGGACCACAGTAATTCCTTCTCTGATCCCAATTATGGTGGAATCTGGCCAATGTACCACACTTGGCAATTTTTTAACCATGCCTTGCTCAATAACAGGGCAAAAGGAGGGAACGTCACAGAGGAATGCCATTCATCAAACGCCAAAAGAAGCCTCATCTTAAACACATCTGAAGCGCAAATTTTAGACATTTGTAAGTCTAAAAAAGCATGACGGGCCTAAAAGGGTGTAAATCAGCTGCTGCCTGAAAGTTATCTCAATAATTTTCTCAGCCACAGCTTTTAGAGTGGTGTAGTTTCTCACCATCCACAGGCGTGCAGGGCTCGTAGACCACGCGGTATCCCTCCACGATGCCGTTGGGATGCTTGGGCTCACCCCAGGACATGTTGACCGAGGTGGTGGTGAGTTCACTGAAGTGGATAAAACTGGGAGCGCTTGGAGCTGCGGAGTAAAAGAAGATCTTATTAAACCTTTCATGAAAGTGGATTTTGATTGACTGATTTCAATAGATATAGTCAAGGCTCAAAATGAACAGTTGCCAAATGCGAGTAAAAATTGACCTTGGTGAGTAAATAAACCAGTTACTCGCAGTTGGCAGGTAACTTTATTAGGAGCTGCAACATAATACATGGTATAAATCAAATTATAAGATCAATAATATGAATCTTGCTGAAGTAAGTGATATGAGTCTACTGAAGTCAAAATATGTTGTGTGTCTTTGACAGGATTTACTATAGATAAAAGCTTGCAATAGCTTTTACCTCAGACAATAAAGGTATCAGGATTTTATCTTGGGTGTCTCAGAACATTTATGGAATTCTCTTGCCATTAATATACCAAAAAAGAAAATATGTGGAAGGAAATAATAATAATCATACACAGTACTGTAGAAAAAAGTTTGGAAGCAACAGTTTTTCATGTTTTAAAGTCTCTTATGCTTAAAAAGGCTGTATTTAATTGACTGAAATACAGTAAAAACAGAAGTATTGTTAAATATTATTACAATTTAAAACAACAGTTTGTTATGATAATAAATATGACAGTATTTGGCTGAGATACAAGTATTTGAAAATCTGGAATCTGAGGGTGCAAAAAAATCTAAATATTCAGAAAATCGCCTTTAAAAGTTGTCCAAATGAAGTCCTTAGCAATGCATATTACTAGTCAAAAATTAAGTCTTGATATATTTACGGTAGGAAATTTACAAAATATCTTCATGGAACATGATCTTTACTTAATATCCTAATGATTTTTGGTATAAAAGAAAAATCTATAATTTTCACCCATACAATGTATTGTTAGCTATTGCTACAAACATACCCGTGTGACTATAGTAAGGTACAATGGAGCTAAAGGCGCCCTGGGGTAAAAGGTGATATTATTTTCTTCTAAACCACTAGATGGCAGAAAAACGTGGCGTAGCACTTTCCAAAACATCTGCTTTTCCAGAAACACATGCAAATTTGTCTGATCACGGGCAGCAGCGCAAAGTCCATTTTGTGCTTACTTGATCTAATATTTGATGTTTTTTAAAAATCGTAACAAATTAGAATTCTTTGAGACAAAGGTCTTCTTAATGATTTTCAGGTTTGTTTAAGATAATTAAAATAACAAAAGAATATGTAAAAGTATGGTATTTGGGGTAAAAAAGCACCCCTACTGTTGGGGCTAAAAGCCACAATAATTAACATGATAATTACTAGAAGGCTGACTTTTCCATTTGTTGACATGACATTGTTAGATTCAGATGGTAAATATCATATATTATGTTGGGTGTCCATCTTAGAGATAATCACCATGTTCAGAATGAAAACATCATATTTAAAAACATTGTATTAATCATATCATATAATAAAATACAATTTGTTGTTACTACTGTAAATATTAGGGGTGTAACGATACATGTATTCGTAGCGAACCGCCATGGTACGGACATCTAGGTTTGGTGCATAAGGCCTTACAACGAATACAGGCAATTCACCCTCAATCCAGACGGGGGCGCCCGCAGTAATGCAGCGCTGTTCGCTAGACAGTGGCCATGTGCTGATTCTGAACGCGTCTCTGATTGACAAAGGAGTTTAACGTTACTTTAAAGGCTTGCGTATTTAACTGTTCTTCTGTTTTCTTTCGGTATTTTAACATTTTAATGACAGTATATTTATTGAACAAAAATTAATTCTTTTATTTATCAAAATAAGCAGAAAATAGTACAAACTTTGCTAAAGTGATTGTTTTGAACAAGTATTAACTTAGACATTTAAAAAAGAAATTAAGCTCATTTTAGCTAAAGTATTTGTATCAATACCGTGTGCCTTTTACCCCGTGCGTAGGGTAAAAGGTCCTTCTTGCCACCTCATACATTTATAAGATTACTAAACGACTTGTATGATGTATTTTTGCACATTTTTTCTTAGGGTGTGCCTTTAGCCCCGTTGTACCCTAAGTATACTGTTTTTATTTCTACATTATTTATATTTTATATCAGGTCAGCCACTATTGGCAGGTGGATACAGCTAGATGCAGAAAGCTTTCAAAAAAACTTCTCAGCAAATGTATATTTAAGCACTCTTCTTCAGTTAGAGGTCAGGGTAATGTTGCAGTAATGTAAGGAGTTCGTTTGCCCTCCGGAAGACTGGCACGGGGTCTCGTGTTGGCTCATCTCCCAGTGTCTTAGTGTAAGCTGAGCCAAGATTCAGTCTCGCTTGTACTGTTCTCATTGTTCCTTCCTCACTATACTGTCACAGTCTTTAAGGGAGCGGAAAAGGCTGAATTAACTTTTCTCAATCGCTTGGAACACAGTTCTCCTTATGCTGACCTGCCAAAAAGCACTTCCTCAATATGAGGCCCATTTTCTCCAACCCAGTTCCCAGCTCCCCATCCTAAGCAATCTGTCAACGAGCTTCCGTTCCTACACGCCACCCCCCAATACTCAGAGACAACCCATCTCCTCTACAATCTAACAGCTCAGCCCTCAAGCAATCCGAATGATGTGATCCGGCCAATTGAAAATTAATAACCTTTCCAGCAGGGTGCTTTGGGAAAACAGTGAAATCAAAGATCTAGAATATTCTCCCAAAGCATTTCAGACAGCATGAAGGTCATTGCTTGTTGACTGATGTATTTTGCATGGACTTGTGTCCAGCGGATCACCTGCTTGCTGAGTGCGCCCTCTGGTGGGCAGCGAGCGTGGGCCGTCCCCAGCCGCGTTGAAAGCAGCCACGCTGATCATGTAGGTGGTGTAGCCAGTCAAGTTCTTCAGCTTCACGCTCAGCTCCGGCAGAAAGAGAGTGCGGAGTCGCTCGGTCTCATTCTGCAGCTGAAACTCCCAATAATAAATCTAGAGAGACAGATCACAAATCACACAAATTAATAATTTCCGAATATGTAAATCCGCTGGGCTATCAAGCCTAACATTTTAGAGCAAAACTCCTCAAAGTTTTCAGACTAAGCCTGACCGTGTCTGATTAAATCAGTCTATCAGACAAAGTGCCACTTAATCACCTAGTCATTATTCTATTCTAATAGAATAAAATGGAAGAATAAGGCTTTCTTGGCCTGTTCACACTAAAAAAGCGACCGTGTTATGACGTCCGTTGCTTTAAATCAGATAATCAATACTTGTATGGCTAAAGAGGTAGAAAAGCTCTGACTTCAGAAGACAGAAAGACTGGCAAAAACACATTATTAGTATCAGTGTAATTTACATAAAATGCTACTGATCCACGTCAATAGATGGCAGTGCAACGTTTAACTCCAGCGATGCTAATGCTAGCTAGAACAACTCAATGCACATTTAATATCATTATTCTCTACCAAAATATGTGTTATTTGAGCTGTAAAGTTGCCTAAAACTCTTTTAACAGTGGTACTTCTGTTTATGAACTTAAATTTGTGCGTTTAAGGAGTTCCTGTGGACGTATTTATGTAAACATGGCTTCCACATAACATGTGAATGTTAGAAGGTTTACTGGCTTTACGTGGTCATGACCGTAGTCACACTAGTCTCGTACCAACAAGTTTAAAGTTGCAGCGGATAATTTATGCGCCACTAGCGGCTCTAAACTGAACTGCCAAAAACAACTTGAAAGATAAAGTTTGTCAAGACATTCTTTGAATATTGGTTTGACAAAACTTCGCCTGAAAGTGTAAAACTGTTTGAAGATTGGTTTGATGTTTGAAAGTTACATAAGCCTTTTGTAGTGAATACTCGGGCAGCCCTAAGAAAGGTTTAAAGCTTGAAGGTTACATAAGACTTCAGTATTTGGAATTCTTGGGCAGCCTGAAGAGACATTTGAATGAATCTGAAGTCTTTCTAGGTGGGTACAGAAGTGGTTACTACAGAGTGGTTGCTAGGGCATTTCTAAGCAGTTATGGATTCTGGATGGTTGACGGACCTTGAAAGCTTCTGGGTGACACATTAATTACATTTCCAAATTTTGCCTATTGTTAAAGGGAAACTTGGGTATTATGACATGTATGGCTTAATATAATGTAAATGATGTCTGAAATAAGTAGTAGAAAACCCATGAAAGATTTACATTATTTGAAAAATCCACATCGTTTTATAAAAATTTTTGGACAATGGGGGCACCATTATGACATGAAACGGTTGCGCTCGGTGAGCTACTGGAGCTACCTGTTGCTATTTTTACCGCAACACACAACATTCAGAATACACAACTCTGAAAATAAAGTTCTGATACGATCACAGCTATTGAAAGAGCTTACAGGTGGCAGGTGGTTTGTAAGCTCTTTCAGTAGCTGTGGTCTACTAAAAGCCTCAAAGGCATCAGGGCTAAAGTGGAGAGAACAAAGACGCAGGTCTTTAGGAAGTTTTATTCATCCACAGGCATCTTCCCATTCTTTGCTCCTCTTCTTATCGCTAGGAAAGCAGAGAAGACTTACATCGCTTCTCTTGTTGCCCTTTAACTGAAAATCACAACCAAAAGCCACACAATGTGGCATCATATCAGTATTATTTTATTTTCCGAGTTGTGTTGCGGTAAAAACAGCAACAGGTAGTGCCAGTAGCTCACGGAGTGCAACCATTTGATGGCGTTGAAATACTGGCGCCTCCCATAGTCCAAAATATGTATGAAACGTAAATCTTGTAAATCTTTCATGTTTTCAACTACATGTTTCAGTAAGAGACATCGTTTGTGTTATAATAAGCTATACAAGTCTTAATACCTGAGGTTCCATTTAACATATTGGCTGTTTATTAGTACTTACAAAGCACATATTCTGCATGACCATATTCTATATTTCTAATCCCAACAACTACATTGCTATTAATAAGCAGCAAATTAGGAGGCAGAGTTTGTAGTTAATGGTTTGTTAATAGCGAGAATTGGATCTTAAAAAAAAGTGAAAAGTGTTGCTGTGTTGATCAGCTCAAATAAATAATAGTCATTACATTATAAACAACAGTTATGTTCATAGGCGTAATTTACGGGTGGGACATGTCCCCACCACTTTTTGCCATGGTCGATACCGTCACCACCACTTTTTTGAACTTCTCACGGCACGGATGTACTACATGTTGATGAAACATTCGTTTCTGTTAAAAAAGATGCGATTTGGTGCTGGAATCTGTTGTTTCTAAAATACGCTTAATGTTCATTGCGATGATATTAGTGGCGGAATGTTCTCAATGTGGCTCGTGCTCAGTCTTCACACAGGAGTGCTTCAATCTATCGCTTAATGATGTTGCGGAGACTATCTAATCATTAAATCACAAACACAATACACACAAACATGTCCCTCCTCTTGATACAGGATCACTGATGAACATCCTTTTAATAAGGGGGGAAAAATATGCGAGGGCGGATTAGAACCCAAAACATCTAACACATCTGACGAAAATTCTACCACTAGACAGAATTATTTTCTGAGGTGACTGACAGCATTTTCAGAGATGTGTGGTGTAACATCAGGGGGCATGCAAAGCAGGAGCATATTTAGTCTTTCATGACCTGGGGCACAGCCCACCCATCAAAAAATCGTGCCTGTATTTTATACTTTATACAGGGTTTTTTTTCCATCTCTACCTGCTGTACTGTGTCATTCCTACAATGGATTATAAGTAAATATCCACTTCAATTCTTCTTGTTTTCAGTCCGTTTTGTCCATTAATTTACACAACAATGGCGATTTGGGGGCCTAGAAATGCACACTTTTGAAAATGTGTTTCAAAATGCAACGTTTTTGAAAACGATACATTATAGTCTCTGTGTAAACTCCAAAAAAGTGAATTTGTGAAAACAATGATGTAATGTGTTCATGCATGTTACATGTTCAGTCCATAGGTATATGCGCAGACGTGTAGTGTTTCTTAATAATGTGATATCGCCAACTACTGGCCTGGCATGCATAATACAGCACTTTCAGTCATTTTTGCGAATCAGTATAAACAGGGATTGTTTTGACAATGTCGTTTCACAACCCAAAGGAAAAAATTTTTCATTTTTAGTATGTCATTTTTAGTACGTCAATGTGTAATCATACTTTTAATCATGAACAATTTTTGCAAACCCATGTGAGCAACAGCGTTGGGAAGGTTACTCTGGAAATGTGATAGGTTACAGATTACAAGTTAATCTATTTAAAATGTAATAAGTAGTGTAACTATTTTCATTACTTTATTAACTGATTACATCTGATTACTTTCTAATTACTTTCGTAAATTTAAATTTCTATTTTTCTAATTTTATTCTACTCTATACATTTCTATTTTTTCTAACGTTTTGAAACATTTAAAGCAGGCAAGGTTAACCTTACGGTAGTACTCGACACTGATTACTGATTATAATCATTTAATTTTAAAGCACAACCAGCACAAAATCAAACTTTAGTACTTTTTACTTTAGTACTTAGTACTTTTTACTTTGAGATCGTTCAGAAGTTAAATACAGATTTAAAATCATAAGATATAGTTTAACAGCTATGCTATTGTTTTGAAATCAAATTTTTGCACAGCTATATGACTCTGGCTAACGATGTCTTGGAAAAAAATAATAAAAATAAAGCATATACACAAACCCAAGCAGGAAATAAAACAGTTGAAACATTGGTGTCTCATCTTTTAGAGCAGTCAATGCAATGTTGGAAAGAAATCAATCAAATCTGTATTTGTGTGAAAATAGTCAGATGTAACACTGGTAAGAAATTGGGGGGGGGAGTGATTAATTCACGAATCTGGCATTGCTAGTTCTGATTCTAAACTAACAGAAAACACAACTTAATTAATGAAATATTATCAGGAAGAAATCATTTTCATGTTGGAATACGGTAATCTCCACTGGCAAACAAGGAAATATAATGTTTCACTGGGGCATAGTGATATTTTACTGTGTCCCAATAAAAAGGGTCTAACGAAGTCCCTGGTTCAAAGAACCACTGTTTTAGTATAGTCTTTGAATTGCTGAAGCACATCAAAATGCTGCACCTTATAGCCTTGAATATCCCCATTCTGTGCTTCCACTGGGGGAGGGTCCCATGTGACATCAAGCTGAGTAGCTGTTGAGGACTGGATAGCGACATTCTGAGGTGGAGCGGTTGGCACTGATGAGCGCACAGAGAGAGAGACAATGAATTTGGCAACACCTAGACAGTTTGAACTGATTTATTAGACTTTATACTGACTGACAGCACTACTGCACGTTTTTGTTAGACCATGAAATCAACAATATTGACTTAGAGCATCAAGGAGGAATATGTGCACCCTTACCCGCCTCTCCCACGAACACCTCCTGCGGCGAGCTGGTGGGCCCCTCCCCTACCGCGTTATACACGCTCAGTCGGATCTCGTAGCGCTTGTGTTTATTCAGATCTGAACAATGGAGAAAATGTGCACACGTACACACTCTATTCAATATAGCATGATAAAACCTTAAGTGGTGCTAAAACATAATGATCCCGTTCCAATGAAGTGAGATGTTGAGAGGAAAAGTCAATGACAGTGTGGAGAGAAATGGGCACAGTCAGACAAGACCAGACGTGAGAAGAGAGACAAATGAGACTGGGCTCTCGTGTGAGCAAATAAACGAGGTGTGAGAAAGAGACGTTACTAGAGTTCAGAGATTGAGGTTGGCAGGATGAGCGAATGGATGAGTGGACAGCAGTGTTGGGGAGTAACTAACTACAAAATTAGCGAATAGCTGCTAACTTAATGTTCTTCAGTAGAGTGACATTTGCTCAGTCGTTTTAAAAACTGTGTACTTTTTCCACTAACAAGCTACTGTTCATTCAGACAATTCATTTAAAAGAACCAGTGTGAAAAATGTTTCACAGATTTGAGTCTCTGTGCAAATGTGAACATCTTTATTTTGTAGGAATTAGCCTTCCCAACACTGGTAATAAATAATGCCGATAGGAACACCGATGAAAAAGCGAGAGCGAATCTCAGGACTTACTATCCAGCTCGTATTGGGTAAGTGAGGATTCAGTCAGGTTCCTCACACTGTAGGGGGCTGAAGGCGGTTGGGTGGAGGGGAGAGGAGGCAGAGGTTGACAGCGAGGAAGACCAAAGGTAAAGAGAGAGAAGTATAAAGAGAGTAAAAGAGAGAGAAGAGCTGGATTAGTGCATTAGCTCATGCTAGCAGAAAGTCTGGCAGCTCTACAGA
>JAHKKF010495287.1:0-29072 GCA_019740295.1 Labeo calbasu | reverse complement strand
GTGATTTTTTTTTTTTCAGGATTCTTTCATGAATAACAAGTTTAAAAAGTACAGTGTTTATTCAAAATATAAATATTTTATAACAATGTAAATTATTATAAATTATTTATTATTAACTTTTAATAAACTTTGAAGTATTAACTTAATACATCCTTGGTGAATAAAAGTATTAATTTCTTAATTTCTTTTAATTTCTTAAAAAAAAAAAAAAAAGAAACAATAAAAATGTACTGACACCAAACTTTTGAACGGTAGTGTACGTGTCAAAGTCAGACATGTCCCAGCTGCCAGCTGTGATGCCTGGTTACTGGTTTAAACTTTTTTTTGGGTCAGCACACCTTAATAGCTTCAACGGTTGATTGCCAATTAAGTTTAAAATACAATGAATTTCGGCCCAGATTATGCAGAGCTGTAATAGATGCTAATGCTGGATATTTTGATGAATATAAATGTACATTTTTTCTATGTATAAACTGTTTATGTAATTAAAAATGAAAAAGGGTTCATGCCAATATTGTCCAAAACCCCACTTTTCTAGGGCGTTTCCAAACTTTTGGAGGGCAGTGTACTTCAGTCTGTCTTTAGGTGGACTTCAGTTATATTTCTGCACAATGAAAGTGCATTCTAAAATAACTAAAACTAAAACTGACATAAAAAAAGCAAAACACACAACACATTGACTAAAACGTCTAACTATCTAATTCAAATTTAAATCAAAATATTAACTAAAACAATAATATTATCTAAATGAGACTAAAAATAGCACTAATCTGAAATAAAGCTTCTGCTTAACCCTATAAAACTTGTCAAATGAAATAATGGAAGTCTGCATATGTGTTTTATGTTGTGGTTCAAAGGTTTTTATGGCTCATATATTCTTTTACAGCGAGAATGTGGAGGGAAAAACAGCTCAGTTTTATTCAGAGACTCAAACTGAGCAAAAACATGCATTTTGGTGCAAATGCTGATATTTATATAATGAAATTCTGCTGTTTGTAATGTAAATCAATGAGATCTTTATAACAGCAGATACTGACATAAAATGATGTAAATGATGTAAAGATCTCCAGTAATGTCTTAGTGAGATGAGATTGATATGATCCAAACTTATAATAATGCAACGCAATCGAATGCTGATTGAGAGATGAACAAATAAGATGTTCCTCAAAAGACGTGAGATGTTTTGGAGGCTTGGGAAGATCATTCCTCCACCGAGGAACAGAAAAAGTAAAGCTTCTGGAAACAAACGTTCCTCAAAACATCCTGATGATCAGATTTGAGTCTAAAAAATGATTCATGGAGAATCAAGCAAGGCCAAGCTGCTTCAGTCCAGTAAGTGTTCATCTGGAAATATTACTCTAAAGTTATTCTGATGTTTACTTAGAAGCAAGACAGCATCACACCTGTTCTGAACATCATTTCCATCATAATCTGCTAGAGTTAATGTCAGTATGTGTGGCCCAGAAGCAAACTGTGGTTCTGTGTTGTGTGGTGTAGAGCTGCACAGATTTAATGAAGTGGATTCTGGAGAGTCTGTGAGTTCGAGGAGAAGTGTTTGAGCTGCGATCTCTCCTCCCGTGCTCCTCTCTGACTTTTAACTCCGCGTACCCCAGCGCGCTGCGGCGGGACAGCCCTTCCCCTCCCTCGCGTGACAATGATAGATTTGACAGCAGGAAAGTGTTAATGATGGCGGGCCGTGATGGCGGGGGCTACTTCAACAGCATTTGCATTTCCATTCATCTCTGCAGCATTTATCATTATGAGGTGGCTGCCAGATCTAATTAAAGTGTGAGCTAACGGGGCGACAGAGACGCCCAGCCACTCGCCGCCCAAACACACACTCGCTCCAGCAGGAAGCAGCAAAACCAATTAACTCCATCGCAAATGAAGTCATCGGAGGCCTCTTCATTAGAATTAGCCAGTGAAGAGCTGCAGAAGAAAGGAAAATAAATAAATAAAATAACTGGGGATTTGGTGTCAAACGTGCTTTTTCCAATCATCCCTCCGGCTGATTCTAGCACTGCTACTGAAATGTGACTTGGGAGGTCTGAAATCATTTGCTCATTACATTAAACAGAATCATAATAACTGTATTTAAATGCATATGTACGCTACTTGAAAGAAAATATTACTTTTATTCATCAAGAATGGATGAAATTGATGAAACATGACAGTAAAGCCATTTATAATGCTACAAAACATCTAATGTTACAATGTTACAGTTTCTATTTCAAATCAATGCTGTTCTTTAGATTCACCAAAGAATCCTGAAAAATAAAATTTATATTTATATTGTGCAGCACAACTGCTTTTACATTGCTAATAATAGAAATGTTTGTTGAGCAGCAAATCAGCACATTAGAATGATTTCTGAAGGATCATGTGACACTGAAGACTGGAGTAATGATGCTGAAAATGCAGCTTTGATCACAGCAATCAATTACCGTTTAACAGATATTCACATAGAAAGCGTCTGTTTTAAATTGTAATAATATTTCACATTTTTACAGTTTTAACCGTAACCGGAAATCTTACCAACACCAAACTTTTGAACAGTAGTGTAAATGTAAAGAAAGAGATGATATGATGTGTCTCTTAAGTGTTTCTGCCACACTACAAACATTTTAGAGTGTACAAAGACACCTGCCTTTCCTCTAATTTATATAGCTTTTAGCATCTTAATTGCCACGATTAGGAAATCATGCCGTTCAAAAGTTTGGGATCACTAAGATTTTAATTTATTTATGTGTTTATTTATTTTTAAAGAAGATTCTTACACTTACCATGGCTGTATTTATTTAATCAAAAATACAGAAAACACAGTAATATTGTAAAATTATTTTAAATTACTGTTTTCTATTTTAATATACTTTAAAATGAGTATTTATACCTGTGATGCAATGCTGAATTTTTCGTGCATCATTACTCTTCAATTACTCCTAATAAGTTAATTGTGCTGCTTAATATTTATTTATTTATTTATTTATTTTTGGAACCTGTCATACTCTTTTCCGGATTCTTTGATGAATGAAAAAATAAAATATAATATCATATTCAAAAAAAGAATGACCATGTAACAATCTAAGTTTTTATCTATCACTTTTTTTCTTTTTTCTTTTTTTTTTTTAATCAATACCACATCCTTCCTGAGTAAAAATATGAATTTACTTCAAAAGAAGAAAGAAAAAATTAAGGACCTCAAAATTTTGAATGGTAGTGTATATTGTTACAAAACATTTAACTTTTTTATCCCTTAAAGAATTAATTATATTCTAAAATATATTCAAATAGAGGTTATTTTATACCGCAATATTATTTCATAATATTAGTTTGTTTCTGCATTTGTTGACCAAATAAATGCCACCTTGATGAGCATAAAACCTTCAAAAACATTAGAAATCTTACTGACCCTAAACCCTTGAACGGCAGTGTATATTAGAAATCGTTTACACTGTAACTTTTAACCCTGAATATCATATATTTTCAGGTTTTGTACCCTTTACAATTTCTTCTTTGTGAGTGTTTGTGTTAGCTCACAAACACAGATGTTTAACAGAGACATCTGTGCATGACTAATGATCATTTAAATTCTTTATTTCAGATTTATACCCAGCAAACAAATGACAATTTCTGTAAAAGTCCTTAAAATCCAGTAATCGGGAGCAACTGCAAAGGTCATGCAAACATCACAGAAAAGCAGCGGTCAGAACGTGTGGGAGGTCTTCTCTCATCATCTAATAGTGAAATACTGCGCATCTGTTTTTTGGGACAACAAAAGCTTGCCCTGGGAGCGAGAGCGGGGCTGGTAGTGCGAGTGTTACGGTGGCATCCTCGATTTATCAGCGGCCCAGCGGGTCACGGGTGAGTGTGAGAGCTGCCATCCTTCACCAGGGATGGATGCCCACAGAGGCGTCCATATGTAAAGCTTTCCCAGCCAAAACCCCAGGCCGCTGCGCGCTGGTCATCCTCACCTCCAGACCGCAGGCGGGACGGGCGGGACGCGCTACAAGTGCACGAGATGATCCGCTCCGCCAGACCCCCCAAATGAGTTATGCCACCTTACCCAAAGACATTAGGATGAAAAATGAGACGCCGGACGACTGTGGAAATGAGCGATAACACAAAAATTAAACACATAAACATAAACTTGACCAAAAAAAGGTATTGATGGTTTCACGAAGAACCTTTGACCTATCCATTCTTTATAGTGGAAAAATGATCTTTAGATTAAGAAAAAAAAAAAAAAAGGTTGTTTTAAGTAGATGAGTTTTAGATGAATCCCACACACGGCTATAGCTTTACTGCAGTGTTTCGGTCATGTGACCTTCATAAGGCAATCAGGCACAGGGAAACATGCCTGATGAAGGTCACATGACCAAACCGCTGTATTAAAATATGATTTGGTTATTGTGGTGTGTGGGATTCATCTGTTTTTGAAAGATCTGATCACTGAAAGGTTCTTCTATGGAATCACTCCAAAACCCCTAAGCAATTTTTACTTTTAGGAGTGTAGAAAATTACATCTGGCAAAATGTGAGTGGTAAAGGAGCAATAACATGAAAGTCAATTATTTTAAGGGACACTTATTATGACTGCAAAAGGCTCAAATAAAATAAAATCTAAATAAATAAATAAAAAAGGTCCTTTCATTAATGGTTGCATTAGAACCTTTAAAATCCATGTAAGAGTGTTCTTAAGATTATTCAAACATTCTTCACACTCGTTAGGAAAAAATGGTTCTTATAAGAAGTGATCACTGAAAGTTTCTTTGGGAACCAAAAATGGACCTTCTGTGGCACCGCTGCAAAAGGGTAAAATAAAATAAACAAAACAAAACAAAACAAAACAAAACAAAACAAAACAAAATAAAATAAAATAAAATAAAATAAAATAAAATAAAATAAAATAAAAAGGTCCTTTATCAGCATTAATGGTTACATGAAGAACCTTTAAAATCTATGTAAGAAGGTTCTTAAGATTAATCAAACATTCTTTACGCTAAGGAAAAAAAAAAAAAAAAAGGTCAGTGAATGTTTCTTTGGGAAACCAAAAAGGGATCTTTTATGGCATCACTGCAAAAGGGTAAAATAAATAAATAAATACATAAATAAACAAACAAACAAACAGTAAAAAAAACCAAACCAAAATAAAATTAATAAAAAAAAAATAAAAATAAAGGTCTTTTATTGGCATTAACGGTTGCACGAAGAACCTTTAACATCTATGTAAGAAGGTTCTTAAAATTATCCAAACATACTTCACACTAAGAAAAAAATGGCTGTCATAAGAACTCATCTCTGAATGTTTCTTTGGGGAATCGTAAATGGATCTTCAGTGGAACCGCTGAAAAGAAAAAAAATAAATAAAAATTAAAGGTGCTTTGTCAGCGTTAACAGTTGCATGCAGAACCTTTAACAACCATGTAAGAAGGTTCTTCAGCTTATAGAAATAATGTTTCTTTTAAGAAGTGAATGACTGTTTTTGGGGAACCCACTGTCTTTTGGAACCTTTATTTTTAAGGGGGAAGAAAAGCACAGAATATGAGCAGGAAATGAAAAGCGTCTCGTGTGATAAACGTCACGTCGACGATCGCTATAAATTACGACTGACTGTTTTGTCGGCCGGAGTCACGCGGTCATTTACGTTAACAAGCCGAGGAACAAAAGTCAGCTCTTGAAAAAACAGCAGAGACAAACGCAAGAAACACAACTTGAAACATCTTGTTTTCCCTGGCTGCGTTTTGTGATAAGATGAGGCCGTAACCCGAGTCGCCTGCCCTTCTGCCATATGTTCCAGGAAGCACAGACTCTTCACCACCAGAGAGCCGCCCTGAATTATTGATTAATGATTAGCAAATGCAATAGAAATGTTAGACTCCATGTTGTGCGAGCGAGTGTGTGTTTGGCAAAAAGGAGCGCGTGGAGTCGGCCGAGTGTGGACTGGAAAGGGGGAACCAAATTCATTATTGATAGCAGGACAAAACAGCTAGTGTGGGAGGTGGAGAGCGCTGCTGATTTCAGGCCTGTATTGATTACTGGAAACAGCAGGAGGTGAGTGTAGTGTGACAGACTGAACACAAGCTGACAGCAGACTGACTGCCTGTCACAGGCCGGCCTGAGCCTTGTCTGGGGCCCATTGTCCCAAAACCCAGCTCTCTGTAGCCGGAGCATCTCATTCGCCCTCCGTGAGAAGTGTCATAGGCAGCGGTGAATACTGAGCAGAGGTCATACGAGACACCGAATAATATTTCATGACCAAAACTGTACTTCAACTGCTGTATTTGGACACTACAGATGAAGTAATGTCATTATTTATGCATGTATTTATTTATATGTTGTATACTGAGGTTTTGTTGTGCCTTTTTTCAGTTTTACTATACGCTTTAAATTATTTTGAAATTTGTTTATTTATTATTTATACTTACTTTTAACTAACTATTAACTACAACTAATTTGCTGCACATTAATATTTAAATAGTTTAGGGATATAAAATAAAAATATTCTAAAATTAATATGTGCTTAACAAGTACTAATAAACAGCCAATATGTTAGTAATATGCATGTTAATAACCAACTCGTTAATGGTGAAAATCGGTCCTTAAACTGACTTGTTACAAATAAAATAAATGAAACTGAGAAATTTTGCTTTGGCAACCAACTGATTGATTGATTTGATTTATTTTAGTAGATATTTATTTCAATAAATAAATAATAAAAATGTATTTATTTATTTATAGTTAAACATTTCTTGGGTTTGTTATGCTAAACCAACATATGTAGTGTTGAAGATGAAAACCATCAGTATTGTGTGTATGATATAGGTAATTCATGTGATTCTTTACAGTTTATAAGTATACTAAAAATCACTGAAACACCAGCTGATTTGAGCACATGAAGAGACACTCGCTTTGATTTTGTGCCTTTAATTTTTTACAAATTCATAACCTAAGCTAATGCACAAATCAAAGTGTAATGTAAAACACACATTCCTTATGCTCCATTTAACAATTTCTACCATTGCTTTGACATAATACAACAGTCACTGTAAAAAAAAAGAAAAAAAGAAAAAGTTGTTTCAACTTAAAGTAGGTTCCTGCTGCCTTAAAATTTTAAGTTTAGCCAACATGAAATGTTAAGTTGTACTACATGAAACGTGGATATTTGAGTTGAGTAAACTTAAAATTTTAAGGAAGCATAAATAATTACTTTTTAAAGTTTTTTTAAATCGTTTCTTTTCACAGTGCTGTTTTTAATCACATTTTTATAAATCTGTTTTTGAATGTAATTTAGGCCTAGTGGAACATTAAGGTATAGATCTGACCTGTCCTTCATGAGCTGATCAAGTTAATAAATATTAACAGACTCTTATAGCGTCGATGTTTCAGGTAACCAGAGCGTGTGGACTTCACAGCTCCGTCCTTCACCTGAGTTAACTTATGTGGTAATGAGCTCCTTCAGCAGACACAAACGCTTCAGCGCAGCGGATAAACACAGAGACGCCGCCGGCCCGCGCGAGATGATATATTGGCCCGTAATAACACTTGATCATCACATTTGAGTCTAACTGAATTATGGGTAAGAGGATAGGCTTGACATATGTTTCAATATCGCCGAATGATACATTATTCTCCGCCGAGCGAAGGATTTAATGAAATATAAATGTCCATTAATCCTCACAGTTCATCCAATCAGTGACGGCGGCCCCGACCGGCTGTTCGCTCAGCACGACTGCCATCACTGGACGAAGACAGTAGGAGCGAAGAAGAACAGGGTAATGATTGCAGGACGTGACCGTTTACAATTGGAAACATAAGTGGTTTTTGCTCATGCAAATCTGTTTTCCGTGATGCCGGAGTGTTGCTTTGTGACTGATAAAGTCATTTCCTCAACATGACTGATGCACAAACAGTTCACAAGTGGCAAATTTACCAAATTAGTATATACACTAAACAGTCTTTCCCAGAAGGCTGATGTTAACTGCTTAGTTATCTTTACGCATGAACTATTTTGTGAAACCAAATACTAATATTAGTAAATCTTTTATTACAGACACAATTAAACCGGTGGAACCGATACTTAAATACTCAGCAACATTCATTATTTACACTCAAAGACTGTACATGTACTCATAAGGACCTCATTTGAAGTACAAATGAATTGATAAAATCATGTCTACAGAGCAGTGTTAGCTGTGAGTTTAAACAAGCATATCGACACGCAGTGACTCATTGGTAAACAAAGGCAAATTTGAGGCCAACATAAATATTAGCATGTAGCTGGGGAAAAACCCTGCCTTTTCATAATGTTGTTATAATAACAAAACCAGACCAACAAATGCCAATATACAGGAACTATAATGCCATTACCATACACCTCTGTTCTCTAATACAAAGAGAAACGTCTTACTTCATTAAAATAGTCAAATCAGCCTCGTCCTGCAGTTCCTACACTGAAAGAAAAAAACAAAAAACAAAAACAACATACGTATTTTTGCCTTGTTTACCCGTAAAAAAATATCTAAACATTCTTACATCAAGACACATTTACTTAAGAAGCAAAATAATATAAGATATTAAGTCTTGTTTTCTGAGACATGTATAAAAATTGACTAAGTTTATGCTTAAAACAAGAAAAAAAAAAAAAAAAACACCAATGGTCAGAATAATAAACTCGTTTTCTCTTTGCATTAAGTTTATTTTTTTGACCCAACCAGCAGACATTTTTTTCTTCTTCTAAGCATAAAATAACTTAGGATCAATTTTTTCTTTCTTTCTTTCTTTCTTTCTTTCTTTCTTTCTTTCTTTCTTTCTTTCTTTCCTTTTCTTCAGAAAATGAGATTTAATATCATATGCTTCTGTTCTACTCAAGTAAATGTTTCTTGATTTAAGCATTTTTAGATAGTTGTAATAGAAAACAAGACAAAAATACCATTTATGTATTTTTATTTGTTTACTTGTTTGTTTTATTCTTTACCTAATCTGGTAAACAATTCAAAAAATTGTAATGTGTATTTTATTTAATTATTTGTTTGTGACTGCCCTTTAAAAGTTCATGAATAAAATGAAATGAAATAAAATAAAATAAAATAAAATAAAAAATAAAATACTAATAATAATTTTGGCCATTTTTACTCAAAACATAAGTACATAAGATCAGATCATTGAGACCTGGATCAATCAGTTCCAAAAAGAAATGCAAAACCTGTGCTAACTGAAAGAAAACAAGTTTATAAAAACATTGAATCCAATATTTGGTAATAATGTAGTACATCAAGTGATTATTTTGTAGGCTGAAAGGAATAATTAGTTTATGCTTTTGTCCTGAGGTGAGTAGAAGTTCCTAATGTTGGAATGATTTTTCCATAGTTTTCTTTTCTTTCCGCTAAGGCTACACGAGCCAAACCCTGCCTGGCTTCTGAAATCAGACCTGATCGTCCGTGCTCAAGCTCCTGCGGCTGTTAATACAGTACATTTTTATTTTCGTGAAAGTTCTTCCTTCCTGTCTGTCTTTCACAGAACAAACGTAGTCAGACTTCGTCAGACTTCTGCAAAAGCATCAGCGGCACAGATGCGGGCGAAGTCCGTCACGTACGCATTCGGAGCTCATCTCCGCAGTCGGCCCGACCTGGGCATAATTTATTGACTGAAGATGGAGTCAATAGATCCTGAAGCACACTTAAACCCAGACAGCAGTGATTACAAGGTGTTGAGCGTGCCGCAAACTCCCTCCTCGCCCGTACGTACGGCTTACGTCTAGAATAAATGTTATCTCTTCATGAGAGGGCTAAAGCTGTCAACTTGATTAAGGACGCAGATGAGCATCTCAGGATCCGGCCAAACACACCGAGATATGCAAAAATACAGTCTGTTGTGTCGAGTAAAGACGCTCGTGTTTGAATGCAATCGTCACTGCTCTTCTGCATCACTGCGTTTCAATATAAGCACGTGGAGTTATTTAGATAACAGCACCGTTATTATGCTGCCACTTATTAAACAGCGCTGATTCTGAACATTATTCATGTTTATGTGAATGCACAGGCAAAACGCACTGCAAAAAGAGCTAATATGCAATGCAGCAGATGCATGTTTGATTCTTCATAGTCACAATATTTATTTCAAATTCTAAACATATTAAAATCTAAAGAGAAATGGTGGTTTTATATTATAAAAGCGTGCAGGTTCATGGCCTCCACCTGAGCGCCCAATCCTCTTTTGTCCTTCTAAATGTTATAATTAGCCAGACAAGTGTGCGGCTTCCTCACCCGGCCTGTTATCTTGTCCGCTATCTCTGAGCGGGTGTTAAAAACAGGCGCAGTTGTTTGTAACGAATATGTCTGCTTTCCCGGGCCCATCCTATCCGATGGCACTGTAAACACGAGGCGGTTAACATGAGAGCATGTGGAACCCAACGCTCGCTGTGGGCGACCGACTGCTCCTCGACTCTGCTTGCATATCACAAGCTGAAAAGCCCACGTTATATCACCTTTCCTGGGTGAGCCAGTCTCACCTCATACTGACACCAGACAACCAGACACAGGAGCAGAAAACAGTGAGTTAGCAATGACAGACTGAAGAAACTACTTGAACTACTCTATTGAAATTTGTATGTCATGTATTTCAGTATATTTGTAATTACACATTTGCAATGATCAGTGTTGGGAAGGTTACTTTGGAAATGTAATAGGTTACAGATTACAAGTTACTTGATGTAAAATGTAATAAGCAGTGTAACTTTTCAATCAAAAGTAATGCAACATTACTTTTTATTACATTTGGATTATTTTTCTAAATTTCTAATATTTTCAACTGTTAATCATTTTAAAACATTTGAACTAGGCAGAGTTAACCTTACAGTAGCACTCGACACTGATTACTGTCAGACTTTCAAAATCCTTCATCACTTGAAATAAGATTATAATAGGTAAGGGATAATATACATCTTTATTTTGCGATAACAACTGGCTGGATGTACATTATCCCACTTACTGCACAACTGCTTGCCACAAAAGTAAACAATTAGACACGAAACACTGATCTGAGTTGAAATATTTGAACGCAAAGATTCCATGAAGAAATCAGTTGCTAACAAGTGGCAAGTTCAAACTAGACAGACATTTAAGGGATACGGTGCAGTCATGCCACTTTTATTACACAGCATTTCACCACATAAATAATTAAGTACTAGTACTTACAGTACTAGTTTGTTAGTAATCTTATAATCCATTACAGTGTACAAAACAAAATGGCAGCAGAGTCCACGATACCAGGATGACAGAATTAAGAAATTGTACACATAATATTGAACTGACATTTAATATTTTATTAGCCAACCAAATGCAAAGCTTCCACCAAGAAAAACTTAACTTAAGACTTAAGTTACCCGGATGAGTCTGAGTTATTGGCTTTTACCAGCTGTAATCAGGGAATAACATACCTTGGAATGTCACGACTGAAACAATCAGAATCCAGCATTCCACAAAGCCGTGTAATAACTTAATTTAAAGCACAGACACCACAAATTCAGACTTAACACCTCTTATTTAATTTGAGATCTTTCTGAGGTTAAATACAGATTTGAAATCATAACAAGAAATAGTTTAATAGCTATGATACTGGTTTTGAAATCAAACGTTTGCATAGTTATGACAGGAAACACTGGCATCTAACACAATTAATCTTAAAAAATAAAGTGTATGCATAAACCCAAACAGAACATAAAACAGTTATCGAATAAGCATGTGTGTATTCTGTGTCCTAAACTCCCGAAACATTGGTGTCTCATTTTATAGCAGTCAGTGCAATTTATGAAAGAAGTCAAATAAGTCTGTATGTGGGTGTGTGTAAAAAAAAATTCATAAGTAACCCCCTTTATAATCATTAACATTTTTCTCAGTAACTGTAACTTATTATAATTACATTTATTTTGTAATTAAATTCCGTAATTCTGTTACATGTAACCAACACTGGCAATGATAAATCTGTACTTCAGTACATTTAAAATATATTAACTTAATAATTAAATGTAATAGCATGCTTTAGTATGTTAGTCAACACATCACCATAAGTGTACTTCTTTAAAGCATGACAATAGATCAGCGATTTAAAAAACGATTGTTCTGATGTCTCAGAAACACTAAAGTGCACTAAAACTCTTTTTTGCTGCACTAAAGTGGCCAGTTTCTTTAAAAATAAGATTTGAAGTACACTACAAGTACATTCAGTTTAGTTGACAATGACATTTTTCATTTCTGCCTGAACTGTTCCTGTATCAGTGGTACATTTTAGCGTTCAAATGCATAAAATCTACTGTCGTTGTATTTAGGATACAGGTAGGACATTCATAAGAAGTTAACAATAGCACAGAAACATGCATAATGCAGCCGGTGCGTGTGAACTGAACTGAAGTGTACTGTATCTGTTAGGAGCTTTCTGTCCCTGTGTGAGTTTGGATTGACATCGGCCTCTGTAAAGTTAACCTGGGACACATGTGGCTCTGTCGAGCAGCTGTCCAAATCAATTTTGCGGTTGTAGTGTACACACATGCCCGGGACACACTCCGTTCCAGACGGTGAGCCTCAGTCCTCGTCCCAGGGGCTCCGAGGGTGGGGTTATCGCTCTTGACTGCACCGTAGTGCCACACCAACACACGCACACACACACATCATCATCAACATCTGCCAACACACACACTGTATTCTTCTGATGACATACAAAGGCATGTTCTTTGGGTTGAACATGTTCTGTTCACAAGCGACGCATCAGAATTATGTTTTGTGTACAATAATACTGAGCAAAGGAATAGTTCACCTAAAAATGAACATATGCTGAAATTGTCATCTCCCTATAGCCGTCCAAGTTTAGGATGAGTTTGTTTCTTCATCTGATTTGTAGAAATGTGTCATTCCATCACCAACGGATCCTCTGCAGTGAATGGGTGCCGTCAGAAAGAGAGTCCAAACAGCTGATAAAAACATCACAATAGTCCACACCACTCCAGTCCATCAGTTAACATCTTGAGAAAACAAAAGCAGAAACAAATCCAGCATTAAGATGTTTTTAACTAACATATGAATCCGTAATCCATAATAACACTTCCTCCAGTGAAAAAGTGGTCTGGTCTGAATCAGGAGAGAGATCTGCACAGATCAAGCAGTGTTTACAAGACAAAACAGCTCTAAACAAATATGTGGCTGGATTTTGATGTGAGAGACAACAGGAGATGGACTTTTTCACTGGAGGAAGCGTTATTATGGATTATTGACTCGTATTTAGTTAAAAAGCATCTTACTGATGGATTTGTTTCTTTGTTTCAAATACACAGCTTTTGTCTTCTCAAGATGTGAACTGACGGACTGGAGTGGTGTGGATTACTTGTGGATTATTGTGATGTTTTTATCAGCTGTTTGGACTCTCTTTCTGACGGCACCCATTCACTGCAGAGGATCCGATGGTGAGACAGTGATGGAATGACACATTTCTCTAAATCTGCTGAACAAACAAACGGATCTGCATCTTGAATGAACTGAGAGGGATTACATTTTTTAGCAAATTTTTATCTTTTATTTTTTATTTTGTTATTATTATTTTTTTTAGATAATAGTCTTTTAATATTTCTTCATAGCTTTAATTTTTGTTTCAGTTTTAGGTTTAGTCATTTTACTGCAGTACTTCAATTTGTTTTGTTTCAGGTTTTTATTTTATTTTTTTTTATTGTAATTTTTTCATGCTCTATTTATATTTGATTTGAGCTTTTTAAACTGTAAGTTAATTGTATTTAACTGTGTTTAACTGTATTTAATTGGATAGTTCCGGCCCTTGGTTCTGATTGGTTGGTTAGAAACTGTTGTAAATTACTAAATTACAAAACATACACCTTTGTTTACGTCTGTGTGTTGCTCAGCAACCACTTTGTTGCAACCACAGCCGTTTCTGAGGAACTACTTTGTTCAGCAAAAGAATAATGATTTTATTAATATCATTAGACTTTATTTGCTCTGTTTTATTTTGTAAAACCTTACTACATATATGGAATAAACGTTTTATAAAAGCAATAAGCCCCGTGACGCCGTGGTTTACAGTGAATTTATAACAGCTAAGAGCTTCTTGGGGCTTATTGCTTTATTTGAATTAAATTGTAATAAATTGTAAAAAAAAAATAAAAATAATAATAGCTGTAGTTTTTAGTTGCTGATAACAACACTGATTTTATTTTGTTCAAATACTTTCTCCTAATCCAGTTTGATATGCTGAAACAACTATTGATCATTTACGCTGATTCTGCTGAAAAGTACAATGCCCCCTGTAGCACTTTAAACATTGCTCGGTTTTGGTTTGGTGTGGGACTATCTGTTCAAGAAATGCATTGTTATTACGTTCAGTTCAGTCACTAATGGTGCAGACATTCCACAACTTTAAAGCTGAAGATGGACCACTATTGTATGCGAGAGTGAATCTGCCCAGCACACTGAAAAACACAGCGGCGAGGCGAGTCCAGATCAAGTCCAGCAGTGTTTTGGGATTTGGTGGATCACATGCCCAGTCGCTTGTCCAGGGAGCATTACATGAGAGGCCGAGCCAAAATTCCCTCTCGCTGGATGCTGACAATGAAATCCAGAGGTGACAGGAGCCTAGTGGCTCAGGGAGCTCGTATTGTGCCTGTTTTCCCTTGCAAACACATGCAAACAGAAGCTGATCCCTGCTGCCGTCTGCATGAGCTCTGGCCCGCTGTCGGCCGCCGCCGGGCTCTCGCTGCCGCCCTGATCCGCTGCGGCGAATGCTGAGCCGCTTCACCTGCGGTCCTGCTCACACAGTCAGCTTTGAGGTGTAAAAACTTTACTTGCATAAACCATCGTCAGATGTGGAGTGTAAAGTTTCACAAACACCACTGATGCTCTGTCTGGGGAGAATGCAGTAAATCGAGGTTTGCTTGTTTTTCTAGCTACACCGTTTCCCAAAACACTGTCATCTCAGAATGAGACTTACAAGACACTTATGAGATTACATTTCAACAATAAAACTGACATCATGCAGTTTTGCTCTGAGATATTCATCTGAACAGCAGTTTCAGGAAGATCTCGTGGATTAAAATCTCACACCATGTCCACGAGATGGATGTGATCATTCTTACTGGATGGGGAATTTTAATGGCTTTCTTTTGCAAACCTGTGAGCCGACAAGCCCAATTTGAAAATAATGATGCCTGACAAAGCTGAAGCTGCTATAATAGACGTCCTAAAGCACCGCAGAATCCATTCAGAGCAGTCAGATGGAAAAAGAGCTTTAAAACGGTGTAGCTAATTAATTAAGCGCTGATTCATTGAACTTCACCTTATTGTACACATTGTATTAAACTACTATTAATTAACAAAAAGCATATTCCACAGAGACTGAACAGTAGAGATGGGAAGAAATAATTGGAGAATTGAGATGTTTTAAATACAGAACCCTGTAACACTGTTGAAGGCTATTAAAGACGTCATAAAGCAGTGGTTCGCATAAAATTGATCATCCTGTTGTCATTTCTCCTCATCATGTCATTTCAAACCTGTATGACTTTATTTCCTCTGCATAAAAAAAAAAAATAATATAAAAGAATCCAGGTCAATGTTTTTATAGTATCACTGATATACTACTGCAGTTTTTAATATTTTAATTATATATATATATTTTTTTTATTGTAGGTTTTGATATGAACAGGGTTTTCAAAAAACCAAAACATCCATATAATCTGTACATGTTTAACAAGGCAAATAAACAAAAATATGGACATAAACATAAATTACAAAAACAAACAAACAAACACAGAGACACAAATAAGAATAAATAAAACAAAAAAGAAACAAAAATCAGTATAGCCATACAAAAAAAAAAAAGCTAAATTCTGGATTCCCAAAGTTAATAATCGTGTTTCTTTCACCCCAAGAGAAATGAGAAAAGGGTCTTCATTTTAATTAATTTAACTAATTTTGATTAATTTTTATTTTAAACTTAATGACACTGAGAAATGAAATAATATATATATATTTTTAATAGTTTTAGTTTTAGTAAAATATAATAACACTAAATCCCATGAGCTTTTACTGAATTTACAAAACAAACAAAACATCTCTCAAACTATCTTCTTTTGTGTTCCACAGAAGAAAGAAAAACTGACATGAGGGTGAGAAATTTTTGTGTTAATTTTTGGGTGAACTGCCCCATTAAGAGACCGAACACGATGAATTTTGTCAGTCTTTGTCTGTATGCTGAAGAACAGCAGAAGTATATCAATACAGTAGATGGTTTTTGTCTTTTCTATTGCACGGTGGCCCTGAACGCCCTGCGGCCAGCGAACTGAAGGGAATTGTTTCCTCAGGCGGCCCCGGGCGGCCCCTCGAGGAGCCCTGACTCTGCACCACAGATAAACGCTCTTGTCTCCAGGAGCTGCTGCTTGAAAACGCTCCAAAACCCAATGAACTGTATGAAACCAGTAAGGGGCTTCTCCAGTGCAAAGAAGCATTCATGGGCAGAGGAGTCTTCACAGCGCAGGTCTTTTCTCCAGTGCGTCTGTTACTCAGATGTTAAAGCTCTGCCGGAAGAGTGGAATGGGATGTTTTCTTTGAAGCTTATCTTGGTTTGGTTATGATGAAAGGGATGATGCTGCTGAAACTGTTTTTCTTAGACTCACAGAAGCAGCTATTAGCGATCTGAGAGCATCATTACAATCACAGAGCGTCATGTCTTTCCGAGATCATTCGCCACAAATGAATTCAAACCCGAAATAATGAGCCCTGCGTGTCAATTAACAAAAGAAAAGGAAAGGAAACATGAATATTTACAGAGTTAAGAAAGCACGGCGTATTGAAGCAGCAGGCCGTTCGCATTGTTTTCTGTTACTCAGATCAGATTTGGAAACACTGGTACACGTCCCACAGGACAAACATCTCCTCTGCCCTCGCCGCCGGAAATAATGGGCCAAACACAGAGCCTTTGTTTGCCGCGCATTCCAGGATCGGGATATTTGCATCTTTCTAACATCAAACGCAATGAATGCCAAAGTGCTAATTACAGGAATCTACACAGGTGCTCACACTTTTCAAATCAGGAAAACTTTTCAAATCAATAGTAAGTCAGTGATGTACAGAACGAGATACACAAGTTACTATTAAGCCCACAACATGCTTGGTTTTTCTGCATAGTTATGTGTACACTGTGCATGCTGTCAACTTCAACAACAAACTACAGAAACAACAACCAAAAGCTAAACCATTACGGGCTTTATAAGTAAGTAGATATATTTTGTAACTGATACAGAACCTAAAAGGTAGCCAGTGCAGAGACCATTAAATTGGGGTAATATGATCATATTTTCTTGACCTGGTAAAGACTCTAGCAGCTGCATTTTGGACTATCTGTAGCTTGTTTATTGAAGATGCAGGACAACCACTTACTGTAGCAGTGCATTACAATAGTTCAGTCTAGAGGCCATGAATGCAGCTAACATGTTCCGTAGCTTGGCAGTGTTTCTAAGATGGAAAAATTCTGCTTTTGTAACATGAGAAATATGATTTTCAAAGGGAAGTTGCTGTCTAATATAACACCCACATTTTTGACTGTAGGGGAAGTAACAGTACATCCGTCTAAATGCAAATTGTAATCTAAGAGATTCTGTGTACTGTTTGTTTGTCCAATAAGTAAAATTTCTCTGTTATCTGAATTTAATAGGAAAAAATGATTGGTCATTCAATCTTTTACATTCGTAACACACTCTGTTAGCTTAGATAATTTAGAAGTTTTATCTGGTTTTGTTGAAATATATACAGTAGTTGAATATCATCAGCATAACAATGGAAACTAATTCTGTATTTTCTAATAATATTACCAAGGGGCAACATGTACATCGAAAATAGCAGAGGGCCTAAGACAGATCCTTGTGGCATGCCATACTTTACTGGGGTTAATTGAGATTATTCCCCATTTAAATAGGCATATTAATAATGGTCAGACAGGATCTAAACCAGCTTAAAGCCTGCCCTTGAATATCTGTATAGTGTTGTAATTGATCTATGAGTTTGTCATGATCTATAGTGTTGAACGCAGAAATAAGATAAAATTAGAGTAAATGAGATGCAATGAGATGCAGCCTTGGTCTGACGCAAGAAGCAAGTTTCCTATTCATTTCCCTGTTCAGCTTGTGGAAAATATACCTGTGTTTTTAGGGTGGGCAACAGATACTTTTATTTTAGTAGGTTGGTATTTAGCTTTTTTTTTTTTTTTTTTAATAAAAAGCACAGGCACTGGGGAAAAATAAATAAATAAAAGCACTTTACTTGAAACCTTTACATTTAATGCATTAGAAAGCATATATAAACAATTGTAACCAGTCACAATACATTACAGTATCTGCAGATCTGAAATTGTTTGTGTGTCATATGTTGTAATGCATTATTCTAATGCATGATTTTAGGTGTAGCAATGAATAGATAAGTATTATAATGTATTTTAACTGTGGTTACAATTTTTCATGAGATCATACAATGCATTATGAGCTGCATTACAAGGCATAATTAATGCATTTAAAATACTTTTGTAATGCATTATATATGAAGACTTTTTAGTGTGCATGCGTCGTCCGCCTGTGTTTGCACATGCTGTCTATTGGAATTCGCTTTTGGCTGTATGCATTCTCTAAGTGTTCACGTCAAAACTAAAGTATACTTTGGACTTAAAAACTCTTAAAAATGAAGGAAGCAAAAAGGGTTTACAGTCGGATATCACTGAAGAACCTTTTTTATGTGCCAGCAGAGCTTAGCTGCCAAAACATTTCAGGAAAAAGAAGAAATGGATCTGTTAAAAGTTTGAGTGTGTTTACCAAATTTTACCAATGTTGCTCCAGATTACTATTTTGGTATCCGAATAGACAGCAGCAACACGAAAAACATGTGAACATGGGAGTTAACAGCAGACAACAGGGAGCAGCAGAATAAGAGGCGTATTCTGTAAAAACAAAGAGCTGAAGGTCTAAATGAAGGTTTTGCTCCTGTAGATCAGATGGAGGCTCTTCCTCAGTGTATGCAGGAGCACAACTCCATGCCAAATCCTATTTAGAGCTGCGGGAGGTGGAGGGGGAGTGAGAGAATACAGATCTGACTCCGGGGGACGGCCGTATCTCCTCCAGCACAGCAGGCTGCTCTCTCTCTCTCTCTCTCTCTCTCTCTCTCGCTGCTCTTCAGACGCCCAACGCACTCGGGGAAGAAAGTTCCCTTCAAAATGCAAGTATATCACATCAAATTGAATTAAGTTTGTGCTTCATTTGTATTGCAGATAGGAGATAAGTAGCAGGATGGGGCTGGAGAGACGACACGGCTGGCTAATCCCATAGGCGCTTACATGCTAGCATTCCCATGAGCCTCCACTGCAATAGAGAAATGGATGAGGGGCTTCAGGTGCAGCGCGTGTGAAATACACACATCTGTAACGTGATTAAACACACATCCGGGGAACGGCCCTGCTGTAAGAGGGGTAAAAATTCGTTTTTTGCTTCTAATACAACTGTATAATGACGATTACCACAGAAAATCATGTTTTGCTTGAACAAATATATTGTCCTTTTTTTTTTTTTGTGCAAACAACAGCACAATTGGTTTCAACACTGATAATAATCATAAATGTTTGCTGAGCAGCACATCAGCATATTAGAATGATTTCTAAAGGATCATGTGACACTGAAGACTGGAGTAATGATGCTGAAAATTCAGCTTTGATCACAGAAATAAATTACAGTTTGACGTAGATTCACATAGAAAACAGCTGTTTTAAATTGTAATAAAATTTCACAATTTTACTATAATTTGATTAAACATACACAGCCTCGGTGAGCAGAAGATACTTCTTTCAAAAACATTTAAGAAATATTACTTACCTCAAACCTCAGTAAACTGGTAAAAAAAAACAACAAAAAAAAACACATGAAACTTGAAAGACCGGAAGATTATTTTTGGTAAAGTGTACTCCAATAACGTCTTATTTACACCTTATTTGCCAAAAAAAAAAAAAATAATAATAATAAATTGCTAATTGCTGACATTTTCACTAGTAAATTTCACAAATAATTACAAAGAAATGGCAAGTAAGACATTTAATAAAACACGAGATTTTGAAATATAAATACTGAAAAAGTATATATATATATTTTTTCTTTACAACTTTGAAAAATTATTTTTAATAGTGTATCTGTGATCAAATAAATGCTCTCTTTGTGAGCAGAGGGGACTTGATTAATTAATTGTGTTGAAAAAAAGAAGCGTGTAAACAAATATAGATATTGCAAACAGATTAAAAACAAACATTTTGTGGCTGTACATCCAACACAGCTTTCTATTTTAAACAAAATGACGATCTGAGGACAAAATGGAGATGTTACACTGAATTGAGTTGATCTGACAATGGAGAGCAGACAGACATTCACAGACTCTGAACAGAGGGAATCTTCTGGCCTTCTTCTGCACTGAGAGCTTCTTCTCTCGCACAGATAACTAGGAAGGAATCAGAGCGAATAAATGAAGGCTTTACGAGATAAACATGTATTTACTGCTGCTGTGCTTGAATGTAATCTCTCAAAGATGCTAATGCTATGATCTAGCAGCAGACAAATCCACCGAAATCCTCGAGGAGTCTTAATAAAACTGTCTAAATTCAGCCAGATAAAGACCTCCGCAGCGCCGCGCCATAAATAAAGCCAGCAATTGCATTTTAAGGTGAAAAATATTACAGAGCCAAGTGGAACATATTTAAAGCGCTCTCTGCACTTCCTGTGGAGAGATTAGGCTCCTCTCAGTTTAAAGATAATCAATTGCTCTTGATACGTCGGCGCGGGCCGTGAGCGTGCTGTAATGGAGTCTAATAAATACCAGAGATGTGGCATGTGTTGAACGCCATTAATCTACATGTTCTGGAAATGTAACGCATTGTCAAAGCGCGGCTCGCACGTATTCCATCACGCGTCCGATTGGCTTTGGCCGGCTCTACAATTCATTTGCGGTGTAATGCGCCCACTAAAAATGTATTCGGACTGCTCTATTGATTGTGAAATAGCGTAATCTCCAGCAAAGGAAAGAGATGAATATCCCCATTTTCTACACCAATATAGTTTTACCGCAACCTCAAATAAGTCATGGCGGCCTAGGAAATCTCTTTCCTCCGCTTCTCCTTCATGCTCTTTTCTTCCGTGTGAGTTGTAGCTAAACGGCTTAAAAACAATTTAGGAGCACGATATCACACACTCGCCCTCATGGTGATTCTTCCAGAGAACTTTAGCACAACATTCACACGCATTTTTGAGAGAAAATTGAAAATGCGTTCACTAATTATCTACTTTTCTTGCTTGTACTCACATTTTGTTCAAACTCTCATTCACTATCTGTTCACATACTGTTCTGACATGATATGGTACACCAGGTTTGATATTCACTGATGCCAAACATTACTATTTCTCATGTGTCTCATATCAGATTTTAAATCACACTTATAGCATTTGAGACCAGAACTTGAATCTCTTTTTGTTCTTCACACACTGCATAATTGCAGAAGACTTGGAATATAAAGCACAACTTGTAAGAAGAATGTTCTCAGAATGCTCTGGTTTACAGTAACATTAACAGAATCTGCTTTTTTGAATGTAATCTGCTAATGTTCTCAAAACATGAGCTCCAGAAACATTAATACTTTTTTTTTTCCCTGAAACATTTTAGTTGGGTGTCTCCCTCCCTCTCTCTCACTGGGTTACTATTTTCGGAATGTTCAGAAAACATTTAAAAGTAACGTTACTAATGTTTGCAAAATGGAATTTTGCAATGTTACTAAAACCAAAAAAAAAAAAAAAAAAGTTTTTAAAACATTTCAAAAATGGATATTTTGAACATTCTAAAAGCAAATTTCATTTTGGAGCTTGACAATCCCTGATCACCATTTATTTGCATTGTATGGCAAGAGGGGACAAAAAACGTTTATATGTGTTTGACAGAAGAAGTTACCTGAGAATAAGCAATTTAGATTTACTGGTGAACTTTAAAAATTGGTGCTGAAGAACATATTATACAAAAGGTTAAAAACACGATGTGTCTAAATCATGCCATTTTTATTTGCATGAGTATTGTGCTCTGTGAATGACAACCTAAAATCAATATCTAGCTTTAAGTACAAAGCACCTCAAACAAGGTCACTGTCTTCGCCTGCAGACGTGTGCTGAGCGTGCAGAAAGGAATCATGGGATAGGCTAACTGTGTGTGTTGTACAGTCCAGAGCTCAGCAGACTGAGCGATTCATTAGTTCTCAACTCCATTATCTGCAGCCATCTAGTGTCTGTTTTGTGCTCTAGACCGCAGCACTGAGAGATGAACAACACTCAGATCTCACACATGATCTCTACAGAGTAACAGCATAGAAAACTGCATGCACAATAGCCGTCACTTTCATTTACTTATCACAGATGTGACATCACTGCTTTTACTTTTAGTTGTTATTATTCAAAATGATTTGTATCAGGTTATTTTTCTGATTTATCACGAGTTGAAGGTACACTACGACACAAAAGCTTGTGGTCAGGAGATTTTTTTTAAAGAAATAGTTTTATTCAACAAAGATGTGTTTAATTGATCAAACGTGACAGTAAAGACATTTATAATGTTTCAAAAGATTTCTATTTCAAATAAATGCTTTTCTTTTGAACCTTCTGTTCATCTGTGAATCCTGAAAAATAATATGTATCACAGTTTCCACAAAAATATTGTGCAGCACAACTGTTTCCAACATTGATCATAATCAGAAATGTTTGTTGAGCAGCAAATCAGCATATTAGAATGATTTCTGAAGGATCATGTGACTGAAGACTGGTGTAGTGATTCTGAAAATTCAGCTTTGATCACAGAAATAAATTACATTTTAACAGATAATCACATGGAAAGCGGTTATTTTAAATTGTAATAATATTTCACATTTTACTGTATTTTTTTTTTATCAAATAAATGCAGCGTTGCTGAGCAGAAAAGACCCCAAACGTTTGAACACTAGTGTATGTTTCTGCCAGCGATCAGTGTAGCTGATGTGTTGTTGAGGTGTGAACAGTAAATGTTCCTCATCAGATTCACCAAAAGATTTCTAAAAGGTGCTAAAAAAATGATTTTAAATGCTACACTATAGGCTCTTCAGATCAGCGTGTTGGTTTCCAGGTTATTTAAAGCAGCAGCACACAGATTTACATAAACATGTAGCTTTAAAGCAACACAGAGGTGTGCAATCTACAACATGAAGACTTCAAAGTCAGGTCTTAAGCACTGAACACTGAGTTGTCATGTGGCTCTGGAGTCACGCAGGGCTCCTCAAACGCACCTGCACCCCGCAGGCGAGCAGCGGCCCGCAGCACCTTCACCTGAGCTGGAGAACCACCCAACGGCCCGGAGCAACACGAGGCCTGGCCTGCTGTCAAGACCCGCACCATTAATCATGAAACCAGCGCTGTCTCCATCTTTTCTCACACTCGTTTAAAGGTAAATCAAATATTGTGTGGTCACATTAAGGCAAGAATTCAATCCTAGGAGTTGAGTCACGAGCCACATGTATCGGTGTGTGTCTGTGATCATGTGTGAGGTTCAATCGGGTCACGCGACTTTTGATGAATTATTTTTGTTCGTTGTGTGAGGCACGTCATAACAGACGTTTAGCAGCACACAGAACAGCCTCACAAGACACACTTATCCGTATTGATTCAAGACGTAAGGAAGCGAATGAAAAACTAATTAAAAGAAAATATGTGCTAACCCGAGGAGCGTCTGGGGTTTTACTGTACACACAGAGTCCTGTCAGATATTTGTAACTTAATTCTGTTGTGTTTCAATTACCGAGTCCAGCGCGGGGTTACGCAAACATGACGTAGCGCGCGAGGTGTTCGGCCCGAACGCATCTCGCACGCTCGCGCTTTCATTTTCCCTAAGCCTTGGGATCAATGCTAGATGTGAAACTGCTGTTGGTTGCTGGAGTTCAGAGGTCGTTCGCAAACGTGACCTCATCACAGTCACAAACAAATCATCCAGACTCCTGCGTCTGGCTCTGCTTATGACTGTCCTTATTACGCACCGCCTGAAGGTTACTAAACTGTCTTCTGATTTAGACGTTTTCAAAGGAGCGAAATGACCCAGCTAACAAGATTGTTTTGCTAACATTCCCATTAAGTTAGGAAAATGTTGTTTTAAAATGAACATTTAAATAGTTAAAACAGGGTTATTATAGTTAACTAAAACTAAAATTAAAACCATTAAAAAATCATTACTTAAAATAAATGTTAACTAAAAAAACAAGTTTAGTTTAGCTTGATATACTAAAAACTAAAACTGAAAAATCTATAGTAGCATCACTATCAAAATGACACTGGTTTGAAAATGGGAATGTTACTTTTGAATGTAACATTTAATATCATGAGAATGTAGGATTAAAAAAAACTAAAACAAAACAAACAAAAAAAAACACTTTGGCTGATACAAATGTAACTTTTTTTTAAAAAAAATGTTTAAACAATTTGAGAACATTTTTTAAAGACTTTGAATGAACATTCTATTAGTATTAATGGAGGAATATGTGACCTTGGACCACAAGGGTCAATTTTTTGATTTATGCATCATATGAAAGCTGAATAAATAAGCTTTCCATTAATGAATGGTTTGTTAGGAATATATTAGGCCGAGATACAACTATTTGAAAATCTGGAATCTGAGGGTGTAAAAAAATCTAAATATTGAAAAAATCGCCTTTAAAATGAAGTTCTTAGCAATGCACATTACTAATGAAAAATTATGTTTTGATATATTTACGGTAGGAAATTTACAAAATATTTTCATGAAACATGATCTTTACTTAATATCCTAATGATTTTTGGCATAAAAGAAAAATGAACAATTTTAACCCATAAAATGAATTTTTGGCTATTGCTGCAAATATACCCGTGCTACTTAAAACTGGTTTTGTGGTCCAGGGTGACATATTTTTCAGAACTTTAAGAGAACCTGGGCAGAACATTCTAAGAATGTGTCCTGTTAGCATGGAACATTAGAAAGTATGCTTTGGATAGCATGAATGTGTCAAAATTATACTGTAGATATGCCTACAGTGCCTCCCCAAAAAGTATTTGAACATTTAAGCAACACTTAGAAATGCTTGAATGTTGTCACATCAAGTGTCATTAATTCTGAAGAAAAATCTGAAGATTCTAAAGAAACATTTGACAAAATAATTGAATTGGGTTTGACATGTTCAAACAATAGCAGTAGTGTTGAAGATGAAGCAGTCGTGTTTGTGGTTAGTGTATGATGTTGATGTTAATGTGATAAACTGCACCTGTGGTTACACCCACATGGAAAATATTCATCACATGACACTGTTGCCTGTTTTCATACACATAAGGGGCCAAAAGCAAACTCTCAGAATCCTTAGAGGCAGAAAATTGTGCACTTATTTGATTTTAGGGGGGTTTTACTCAAGCACCATGAGTCTCGCTGGATGTTTTCATAACCTCTGTCAGGATATGAGAGAGACCACCCCAAACCTCAAAAACCTCAAACCTCAGGCTCATTCATGGGCAATATGTCAGAAGAGCCTACAGAATGTAATTGTATCAAATGCCAAACAAACTCACATGAATTATTAAAATCGCAATGAATAATCATAATGTTTCCAAGACTACTGCCATTTTATAATATATTTAGCAAGAGTTACACACAATTCAAGTCAACCTTTTCAGGTAGCTGCAGTTTTAGCAATACATATTTCACCATTTTGAATTTACGTTGTCCTAAAAAACAGCACAAGAGGACAGTCATATAGAATTATGAGTGTGGGTCAAAGGTCAAATCTTTGGTGCTTTGGATGTAACACCACACCCTGAACGGTTAAAACATATTTCTTTAAGATCCGTCTGATGCACCGCATCTTGTTCTTAGCAGTACGTCGGAACTCCACGCCTCCTCATTTTCTGTTTCGTTGTCATTTGCATGTACGGAATCTGAACGCGTACATTGTTTTATATCCAGACGACATTTGGAAGTTCAGTTCAGCGTTTCCAGAGAACCGTCCCATCTCGCCGTGTCTTTTTCTCTCCTCGGTTCCTCATTGCTACAGGCACTAGAGAGGCAGAATGTATATTTTATGAGGAAAAGATTGTCTAACTGGTGGGTCAAGATTGACTAGAGTGATTGGCAGACACTGTTTAGCATATTGAGCTTTTGTTTTGCGTGCTGTAGCAATAAATAAGGCCTCAGTTAGGCGTCGTTTGCAGTCCTATCACAGCTCTCGGCCCTATTCAGAGGAGATAAATGTGATTTAAATTAATAGCCGGTCCTAAATAACTCCTCAGATGGTAAACGATGCATTTATCAGATACAGACAGCCAATGTCCCTTGATTCATGGGCCCCTTACAACATGAAGGGAGCCTACAAAAATTGTTATTACTTTTTAATAAAGTGTAGCAGCCGCTCGTCAGTCATTTATCAGAGGAGCTCAGTCAGATGACGGCGTTTTCCCGCGCAGTGGAGGGGCAGACACATGAAATATGGCTCTGTGCATAAAAACATCAGCGCTGAGGGAAGAGCTGCGGGGGAAATCATCTTCAGCCTCGCCGGGAGGACTTCAGATGGCTCAAACTTGCAGGCCGGTCACCTCTGAAGATTAAATGCATTCATGGCATTTATTTACAGAACTAGATTGCTAAAAAAAAGTCAAAACATCAAGCGTTTCCACCTGAATTGAGCCTTAAGAATGACCTTCGCTGGTGTAATTCAGTCATTTTGTGGCTTGAATGAACTAGTTAACTTAGATGTTACCACATGAGGCACTTTTTTAAGTTTTGCGGCAAAACATTGTTACTGGATTCATCAAGCAGAAGCCTGTTTTGACCAAACTATCTTACAGTAATGGTGCGCTCGTGTCTTTATACGTTTGGCTGACACTTTTATTCAAAGTGACTTTGCATTTATCAGTTTTTGCTTCTTGTAAATGGAAATGATTATTTATGTGTTGATAAGTTGTAATTACGACATCAGGTGTGTTCGAATAACATTGGTTTGAGATCTTCAACAGTCTACATCAAGAATTTATAACTGCACTTCTACAAAAGAACGAATAAAGGAAGGAATCGAACTCATGACCTTGGCGTTGCTAGCGACATGCTCTAGAGAAAGGCTTTTTGGGAACTTTCCATTTGTGACTCTGGACCACAAAACCAGTCCTAAATATCACGGCTTTATTTGTAGCAATAGCCAACAATACATTGTATGGGTCAATATTATCAATTTTTTTTATGCCAAAAATCATTAGGATATTAAGTAAAGATTATGCTCATGAAGATATTTTGTACATTTTCTACCATAAATATATCAAAACTTAATTTTTGATTAGTAATGCGCATTACTCATTTTGAGTGATTTTCTCAATTTGATTTTATTCAAGTAATACTACTGAATCTTCCTAAATACATTCATTTATACTGACATAACACAATTTAATGGGGGCTAAATGAGGTAGAAATGTTTTTTTTATTTAAAGTGACAGCTGCATGGCATCACTTTTACAGTGTATTTAATGGATCACTTAAAAAAAAAAAAATCGTATATGTATACATATGTATAGGTACATGGTCACACACCCCACCTGAAATAAACCTGCTTACATCCTGGCCACGTAACACCAAGCACTGAGGAAACAGACATCAGTCACGCGGCCGGTGATTAAGCGCTCGCCTTGACCTTGTTCCTCTGATGGAAATAAACAGATCAACCTCCTAATTTCTCCAACAAATAAGTGTGAGCCCTTTAATTTCGGCGTCCGACAAACAAGCTGCGCGAGGAGCTTTCCTCCCCTGTGTATCGGCACGCCGTTAAGCCTCTCGCGCAGGTAACAGTCAATCCATTAACCTTTGCTTTTAGCTCAGGCTTCAGGTCGCTGCATCGCCCCCCCCATCCACCGCAGCTTTTAATACATTTTTCTTAATAGTTGTTCGCCCGTGAATGAAAAGGGCAACTCGCCTCCTCTTGACATTGACTCTGCCACAGTCATAATAAGGTTTCTCCCTTTCTTATATCATCAACGGTAACCCATCGCCGAGCGGCCCTCCGCGTCTCCTCCTCCCGCCGTGTCCGTGCCTGTCTGCAGTCATTTCAGAGAGGTAATATGAAAGGGCTTTTGAAGGCAGGGGTCATGTTAAATTGTAACGCAAATGTTATTCCTCAATTATCCAACTGGGGTAAATGTCAACTGCTTGAGGGGGAAGATCTCTGCCTCTCCGTTTGCGAGTCCGTCTGCGTGTGCGGTTTTTAATTGTGTGCCCGTACGTCTCCCGGGGGCCCGAGGAGTCAGGTGAGCACTTCCCGCAAAAGACCCTCTCTTTGTCGTATCGGTTTGGGGTCCGTCGCGCAACGATACCGCAACAAACCACAGCTCTTGGTGTCGCGGCGGACGTGTCTGATATTAAGCGCACAAACGCATTCCTGTGATAGCTGGAACTCACCGCTGTAGTGAATTTAATGAAAAAGCCCCGGGATGATTGGCAGCTGAATGGCTTAACTAACAAAAGAGGGCAGTCGGGATGGGAGGTCAGGAGTGAAGGGGGGGCGCTCTGGGATTTCTCCTCAGGCCACTGGATATTACCCGTCCACTACATTTATATTTGCAATAACAAATTGACTTGAATTGGGCTAAGTGGAGATCAGGACCCGATGTGGACAGACCAAGAAAGCGGGGCTCGAGCCGGAAACAAACCTCACACAACACACACGCCATCAAACAGTGTGAGCAAGTGGCATGGCGCCACTGAACTGCAGTGCTTCTGTTAATAGCATTTTAAACTTCTTTATCGAATATAACAGGAGCAGACTAGTTCACTTGATCACTCTGCACCGGTTGCAAACAGTGAGTGACTCATACAATGACTTTTAACAAGTCCATATTTTTAAAAAGTAGTTATAGTGGTGATTTTTGCATTGCAAAAAAATTTAAAACTTTAGTATTTTTGTCTTGTTTTCTAGTATAAATATCTAAAAATTATTGAATCAGGA
>JAHKKF010495286.1:0-10630 GCA_019740295.1 Labeo calbasu | reverse complement strand
AATGTATTTTTTGGGAAAATCCCAGGTTTTTTGAGCAGTAGGATTATAAAAAAAAATATGTGCTAATATAAAATTCAATTAAGTAGCCTATTTAAAATGGCAAAATTAATCTATCAGTACTTTTTTACTTAAGTACATAAAAAATCGGGTACTTTTGTACTTTCACTCGAGTAAAATTGAAAGAGGAGCACTTTTACTTTTACTGGAGTAATATTTTATTATACGTATCTGTACTTTTACTCAAGTACTCAACTTGTGTACTTCGTCCACCACTGAATAAAAGTGTAGACTTATTAAAATGCCAAACATTTAAGGAACTACAATGAAAACGCACTCAGTGGGGCTAAAAAGCTTTTCTTTCATGACGTGCCTGACAAGGATGGACTATGTGTTCTTCGACTGAACATGACAGTCTGTTTTAGCACCACTGAACCATAGGACGCCAAGAGCTTTCAGAAGGTTGTTTGACTGCTCTGAAAACCTTTGGGTCTGACCATATAATTCAGAGATCAGCATAACCCACTACCGCAGTAAAACTGGGTTATACATTAGAGGTTCCAAACCACCCAGGCCTCAAACCGCACGGCCCTTAAATAGTCTGGAAGGAAGTAGCCAAGTACTAAAGCAGTGGCCACCAGACTTCCCTGGATAGTGTGCATTAATGTCAGCTACAAACTAAATGGTCTTGCACAAATGGATTTTATTAAAACAGCACGTCCCTAAATACCCAACATGAGTATTATGAAACACAATAACAGTGTGAGCATATCAGCATTCGCAAATAGTTGTACTGCTTCTTTCAAAAAGTTAATATATTCTGGCTATTTTCTCCCTTATGAGTGGGTCTGAACCGTGCTGTGCCATCAGCATTTTCACAATTTGCTAAAACGATTCATTAATTAATCCTGACAGGTGCAAAGGCTGCATGATTTACGAAAGGTTGTACATTTGCTTTCACAGCATATTTAATGCTTGTCTTTTGTGTGGGATTGTTGCCCTGGTGATTATACTGTAATAGACTTTCAGTTTAATCACAGCGGGGTACTTTCTTGAGATCTGAGGTGTTGTTGCCATGGAAACCTCAACATTCCTACGCCCTCAGGGCAAAGTCAGCGAGTGTATTCTCACGAGTTTTTAAGAGCTTAAGGTTTGCGACCAGTGCCGTTTTGAAACGTGATTCTCCACTTGTAATGTTTTCTTTTGTTTGAGTAGGAACATCTCATTAGTATTACTTTTGAGGTTTAAAACTAGTGTGCATCAATTCATTACAGAAATAATTACTGTTTCCAAATAGTTTTCACTTCTAGTGTTTGGCCAAGCAGAGCCCCTAACTCATTTACTGTGCAAAAAGTAGACATTGCTTTACTCATTAAAGATTTGCTTATAGTTGATTCTGCAAATTAAGCTTGCGTAGGAGTTTAAACCATGAAAAATGACATGCTGCAGATCTAATTATATTATCTGTTTTCATTATTAATCAAATGGCTACCAAATTCTAATATTTGGGAAGACAGTGAAATGCATTGAAATTCAAAGGACATAAACCAAGCGTGCTGCTCAAATGAGTCTCTGTTTCTTCATAGACAGTGGATGGGATACAGTAATGGCTCAGTTCTCTCTAGACGTGACTGTGAGGCCAAACATCAAAGTTATTGACTTGTGCTGTGGAGGATCATGGTGTCAGCTTATGGCTCAAAGAGACGGACTGAAAGGTCTTTGAGATGCTCTTCCTCAGCGCAAAGAATCTGCTCTGTATGATACTCTCTCTCCCACTTACTCTCTTTTTGCACATTGCACAGATTTTATCCAGTAATAAAAAACACATCAAGACTTGTCTTGAGCTGTAGCTGAAGGGTTTTCATTCTTAAAGAAATGTCAAAGTGTGTTTTAATGAATGACTCTGCATAAGTGTGTTTGTTTAAAGGATTAGTTCACTTTGAGAATGAAAATTTCCTGATAATTTACTCACCCCTATGTCATCTTTCTTCAGTCAAAAAGAAATTAAGGTTTTTATAAAACATTCCAGGATTTTTGGAATAATTTATTTTAGACTTGAGACAGACAGACATGAACATCGGATGATATGAGGATGAATGTATTATCAGGACATTTCTATTCTGGAAGTGAACTAATTCTTTAAACTGTCATCAAGCAATGTGTACGCGGTTAACGTATCCCGTGATTTGTCCCTGAATTGTTTGATTTTGGTTCATTCACACTGCCAGTGATTTTCCAGAACACACATCCCATTAAGATCCCATTGGGATGTGACGTGACACATACTGTTCCAGTAAGCTAGCAAACAATCTCGGCATCAGCGCGAATAGAGAGTTCACTGATCTTTGCTTCATTCCTGCTTGCACATACTTTTTTGTCATGAATGTTGATCTGCATTTAAAACGCCCAGTAAAAGAGCTGCATGATAACGTGTGTCATCACTACGACACATGCTTTATGGCATTGGTCCTGCCTTTTGTTTTAAACAGGGCTTTTTCCAGGTAGAGGTCGACCGTTATTGGATTTTACCAATACCGATAACTAGGTTGGCCGACGCTGGCCGATACTGATTAATCGACCGATAGTTTTTAAAATGTATACTCAATATTTAAAATAAATAGTAGCCTACTAAACCATACTTTGTGAATGAATAAAAATATTAATATTAATTATATATTGGTCATTACAGTTAGTTCATTGTTCATAAATGTTAACAAAAGCAACTAACATTTTTTAAATATATCAGTAAATGCTGAAATTAACACGCTCTAACAAGGAACAATACTTCTATTCTACAGCTTTTATCAGTCTTAATGTTACAAATGGACTCAGTTTAACTGCTTCTATTGTAGGATCTATTTCTAGTAGGACTTCTATTTTGTGGTTATCTAATCAAAATATAAAAATATGTTCGTCACACTCGCAGCTATCCGGTATCACACACACTGGGGGTGTCGCATTCAATTCAAGCGGCGGTCTACAAGACTTTATTTGACCACCAAATGGGCAAAAGTATACTACTGTCCTTTCTCCACTAATGCAGCATCTAGTCAACAAATTCATCGCTTAGTAATGACATAAAAGCATGCACTACAGTATACTGTACACACCGTTTGGTTGTCAATGTTTTAAATCCGCCTTTGAAGTGTCCCACTCTGTGCAGCTTGCAGTGTCACATGTCTAAACGAATGCCACGTGCTGTCAGTGATTTCCGCCACAAGAGGTTGCTCTCCTGCTGTATAACAAAGACTACAGGGACTTTGCTGTATAATGACGACCTTCTCGGCCGCTCCAGCAATGGACCCAACCCGGAAAAAACTGGATTTTTGCCGATAACCGATAGTTCCACCAATCAACTATCGGTGCCGATAAATCTGCAAAACCGAAACATCGGTCAACCTCTAATTCCGGGACTGAGCCCGGCAAGGTTACTAGGTCCCCGTCCCAGGGTCAATCTCGGGACCTGTTTGCGTTCACACAAAAGTGTGTTCCCGCATTTTAATCAGTGCTCTGTGTGAAAGGGGCTAAAGTTTATGCTTTAAAACTTTTAAAATGGTAATCAATTTCTCAGTTAATGAATGCGTGTATGACAGTTTGCTAGAAGTAATGTTTTTTGGTGACACTTTATTTAAAGGTGTCCTTGTTACAGTGTAATTATACATTTAAGTACTGAGTAATATTAATTAACTACATGTACTTACTATATGGTTAGGGTTAGGATTAGGGTTTGGCTTAGGGTTGTAATTATGCATAATTTATTGTTAGTACAATAGTAAATACTTGTAACGTGTAATAAGGACATCTTAGAATAAAGTGTTAACTGTTTTTTTTAATGTGTGTATTCATGTATTTATTTATTTATTTACTTGCTTGCTTATTTATTAGCATACTTATTTGTATGGTGGGGCAATTAAAATGTTTGCAAAAAATTTGTTAATGTTGAGCCCTGACAATTAAACAGAGTTTAAGTCTGGTTGCAGTTGTTATGTGCTTTTTAATATTAATTTTAGCGTAGTGGTTTGTGCACTAAATTATTTAAATATTACGTATCCTAATGAAACCAGTAGAAATACTGATATGATTTGAGCGGTCGAGTGCAACTGAACTGACATGTCAGGGTTATTTTTCTCAGGAACTGTGAGCTCAGCATCAGTCAGAATAACAAGTAGTCTAATTACTCGGAGTATAGGGAAAGGCAGAGAACTTTTGATTGTACATGTGGAGAGTAAATTCACTCTGTGAGTGTGTGTGTGTGTGTGTGTGTGTGTGCTTGAAAGAAATAATTGCGGATATTTTTCATAGATTTCACAAGCCTCTCCCAGAAGTAATCATCCTTCTGCATTTCTCATTTGCTCTTCAAAAGACTGAAGTGTGTAATGGTATATTCAGAAGTTTTCTCATCTCTGGGAGTTTCTGTTCCATTTTATTTTAAGTGCTCTGATATTGTTTCACTTTAATTTCTCATGTAGTGCATATTTACCCCGCTCTGTTTCCCTTCTAAGCAGCACAAAGAGATTTTATTACACTCACAGGGCACTCACTAATGACTAATTTACCTGTGTGTAATCATTTTTTATGTAAACCAGGGCAGGACAGGGTTTGGTGTGTCCTACCTGCTGCCAAAATTCAATGCAAATGAAATACATTTAGGTATTTGTTGTCCTCAAACCTTAGTCGTTTCATATTATTTATGCTTGAATGTTATTAGAATTGATACATTTGGATGTCCATCAAAGATCAATGCATCCCAATGTTTTTAGGCCGCTAGTTTACAGCATTATTTTTAACAGATGTGGCTTCAGCTTTCATGCAGCCGGTCTATTAACATGTGATGGATGGGAAGGAGCAGCTATTCTGGCAGTTCAGAGGAAACCTGGTGTTTGATGTGGACAGAGGTTTTAACCTCTCTATGTCTGGCCTTTGAAGGATACTGTACGCTTCTGTAGGAACAATAAGTCTTTCTTTCTGTGCCTCTACAGCTCTCTCTAACTCCATATCTGTTCCTCTGTATTTTTCTGGCAGTTCAGGCATGTGCATCTGCAAGATTGGAGTGCATGGGGACAAGTGTGATGACTGCCGCCCAGGCTTCTCGCACTTCAGCAGCACGGGGTGCCAACCATGCCAGTGCAATAATCATAGCGGCTACTGCCACCCACAGTCAGGTGAGCCACCCACATGCACATAACATAAGTAGCAAATGAAGCCAGAGCACTGTTTTCCATTCGGTTGTCACAAAGAGATCTCTGTATGGATGGTAGTTGAACCTCAATCTCCAGAATGTTATCTGTGTTATTAGTTATTTAAGTGATGCCTTTATCCAAGTACATTTATTACATAGACAAACCCCTGGAGCAATCTGAGATTAAGTATGAGATTAATGGTGATAGTTCACGCATCATCCCTTGCCGGGATTTAACAACTAATGTATTGCCTAATGAGTGGTATCATCTGATTTATGGCAATTTTCTGTGCGGACTGCACATCTGCAGATTGTCTGAAAACATATGTTGATCAGATCCGAGTATGTGCTGTCAACTAGCTTGGTTGTGATTTTTCTCTATTTAAATAGACATGTTTTCCAACCTGGGTAACGTGACACATATGAATCCAGAAACAATTACTAAACAAACTGCAAAATTGTGTTTTCAAACACGTTTGTTTTGAATGGATGGATTGTTTCTGGCAGCACTACAATAACTAGTGGCGCCATCTAGCGGATGTGTGCAGAACGCCCTTAGCATGTCAGCCAGGGTTCAAAATTTAACACTCGCCAAGTGCCGAATGCAAATAATAATTGGTTGTTGGCTAATATATAAGCAGTATTACTCACCAGTTGGTCCAATTATTAAATCGCTGCTTTAAAAATTGAAATATATAGTCTGATGATCTGCATGCTTTAGAGTGGTATGCGCCCTTGTTAAAAAACAGTGTTGTCAGTGTCTCTTAATGTCCATAGGTGGGTTTGAGACATTTGTAATGTGCATCGTTGCAATCTTTGCAAATTTGTATTGGGAATGGTTTGTAAATCTGTTTTTCAACTAATTTTTTAATTTTATAGTACAGTAGAGGGTGGTTCGGATTTTCCTTTTTTTATCCTTGTCTGCTGGTTAAAAATTGATAGCGGAGTTCCAATTTGAAGCATAAAAAAACAAAACTAAAAATTCAGTTTTGAATAACTTATGCATAAAAACGAGCAATGCAACAATATAATAAGCTTCCTATTCCATTATATTTGTTATATCCCAAGAATTGTTTTCTTTGAATAGATGTTATCTCTTACACCTCCTCTGTTGCCCATTAGAAACTGTTCTCATTATAAATTGAAAAGCATTACAGAAAGGATGGCATTGCAACAGTGCATCTTTATTAAAAAGGCTCTTGTTGTGTCAGTCCACTGCAGTAACCAAAGACTGGTGTTGATGCTGATGCGCAGGAGCCATGTCATCACTCTAACTCAACAACTGCACATAAGCACTTCCTGCTGCTGTATGCACTGACAGCACTGCAGAGCTTTTACCCATACTCTGTGTCTCTCTCACCACACAAGCTCTCTCCAGACAGGGGTTTTCAAACTCGCAAAAGGGTACCTCCTTTCTAAAATGTAAAGGAACGTATATATTTTCCAACCCGGGATCTTTAGACATACGTTTCTGTGCCATAATTTCTGCAAAAAGTAGTACGTGGCTGAAGATGCGAAAAGAGTAACTGATGGACCAAATCAATTGAGTCATTTATGCTGGAACCGCTCTGATGGATTAAAAATTGTGACTTCGATCAATCATTTCAAGCAATTCACTAGCAAAGAACAGCTCAAATTAAAAGAGCCATTCATTTTCAAATTTTCGACGATTTATAAAAAACATGTACAGGTAGTGATGGGTAAAACTTAGCTTTTCGAAACTCCAAATCAGTTAAACCATTGCACTGCAAAATGATTCACTGTTTCGAAGCGCTTCAATTGTATTGTGCATCGCAAATCATTTTATTTAGATCACGTATCGCAAATTATTTAATTTAGGTAGGGACTTCGGAGTGCATATTTCAGATCATTTGATTTAGATTGGAACGGGTTTATGAATTACTTAATTAATTAAATGATTCAGATCAAATGATTCGTGATATGCAGTCCAATTGGAGCACTTCAAAATGGTGAATCATTTTGCAACGCAATGGTTTAACTGATTCTGAGTTTTGAAAAGCTCTGTTTCACTCATCACTACATGCTTTTTATAAGTCGTTACAAGCAATGTCAAAATTTTAAAATGAATGGCTCTTTTAATTTGATCTGGTTCTTGCTAGTGAATCACTTGAAGTGAATGATCGAAATCACAATTTTGAATCAGTCAGAGCGGTTCCAGCATAAATGACTCAATTAATTTGGTTCATCAGTTCCTCTTTTTGCATCTTCAGCCATGTTTACACGACACTGTCAGTCCTACTACTTGCTCAGCTTGACTGTTTTCTGGTATTAACTGAAATAAGCGAAAAAAGTATGTTTTTTTGAATTGCGTGAATTTTGCGTAAAAAAAGATATATGCTTATTGACAAAATTAAACACGTATTTAATACATTGTCTTTCAATAATTCAAGCACTTTGTGAATTAAAGTCCCAATCTAAATCAAGTTCAGATCGGGACTTCAGAGCGTATAGTTCAAAATCGGGGCACCATAGCAGTCCATTATATGGAGAAAAATGCTGAAATGTTTTCCTCAAAAAACATAATTTCTTTACGACTGAAGAAAGAAAGACATGAACATCTTGGATGACAATGGGGTGAGTACATTATATGTGAATCTTAGTTTTGGAAGTGGACTTCTCCTTTAAAAAAAATTAACAGTGGCTTTACTAAAGTGGAGCTTCACTTTATTTTTGCCATTTTTTAAATTGTTTTTTAGTATGTTTTTATTTATCTAGTTCTCTTTTTTTAGAATTTGAAAGGGAAGACATTGTTCGATAAGTGAGGTCTCTGATTAAAGTCCTTGAAAATCAAAAAATAGTGTTTGAAAAGTCCTTGAAAGTCTTTCATTTGCCAGTAGCTGTACGAACCCTGATTTATAGTGTGGGGTGCAGGACGCTTCAGATTCTAGAGAGCATTTGAATGGACAGAAAGTTTTTTTGTTTTGTTTTTTTGTTTTTTGATTGGACAGAAGGTTTGATGAGAAGCTGAAGTGCAGGGTGATGTCATCAAAATCGTTGATCCATATTGGCAGAATTTACAGACTGTAAGCTTTGGAGCACACCAGCTTATAGATAACCTTATGATTAACATATTTAAGGCCAAAAAATTTCATGGGAATTTTAACTGATAATCTGCTGTATAATCAAAATTGTGTAAAAAAGGGGGAAAAACTTATTTTAGCCTGGGTTGGTACAGTATAAAACCCCCATGAGTCTTGAGGGTCCCCAGACTCCAGTTTGAAAAGCCCATTCTTCATATACTTAGCTTAAATCAAATTCCCAGGTAGTATTCATATGTAATACAAATTGTCCAGTAATCACTGACACTGCTTTTAAAGGCTTTCTCTTAAACATGAATATTGTGTCATTGTTTACTCACCCTCATGTCATTCCAAACCTCATCATTGGCTAACCATTAGGGTTAATAAGTAATTACAAAATTAGCATTTTTTGAATGAACTATCCCTGGAAAGAAGGCTAGATCCGTTATGTCAGATCACATTCAAAGTGGCAAAGGCTGTTAAAAAGGTTTAAAACGTTGCTGTAAATGAATTCATCAAATGTCTTCTTGCTAATGCATTTTTTCACTCTCTCTTTCCATCAGTTGATTTTCTGTCAGATGTTTTTTGCTGTTCAGTGTTCGCTTTACCAGCTTGATGTAATTTTCAGTATCCAGTGTTACCTGCAAAATAAGCCTTTTCCCCACAGTTCTGGATAAGTAGGAACATATTTTCATAATGACAGTTTGGAACAGAAGCCTGACAAGATTTCTCTCTCTCTCTCTCTCTCTCTCTCTCTCTCTCTCTCTCTCTCTCTATGCATTGTCCCTATAGCTGTCTGGGTTTTTTTTCCCCTAGCATCCATTTGTGCCACTCCAGCGGTGTTTAATGTTCCTGTCAGCATGCACTCTGCTTTCTAAAAGCCAATAATGTACATACACAGACAAGCACAGAAGGCTTCCATTACCTTTCTGCCATTACGTCAGATACCACAGCAGGAGTCAAACTGTCCCAACCAGTGCCTCCGAGCTGGTGAATCTCGCCACTCGTGTGTATGTCCTTGCAGTGAGACGAACGGATATTGTTACATTAGTTCAGCACAATTTGAGCTCTTGTAGAGAACCAAGACCTCTGGATGTGTATCCTGCCTAGCTTTGGTCTTTTCTGTACAGCATTCTTGGCTTAAACGTTTCATCTTGTTACACGTTTTAGATCTGAAATAATCCTATTTCCTGCCAGATCAGCCATTGTCAATACATTGGTGCATTCATTTTACATATTCACAGCAGAGATTTCATTTCAGAAATTGCATCTTTGTTCACTATGATACAAAAAGAAATCAAAACCTTCACTGCAAGATTTAGTTAATATGGCATTTGTCAACAGAATGATAAACAGTCTTTAATTAAGTGTGATATTTTAAGCTCCGTCAGGTCTTCTGGAAAGTTGTTCTGGTAAACAGCTTTTATTGTTACAAATAGTTGCAAATGCTGTTTATTGTCTGTTGAAAGATTTGGTGGATTTAAGTTGCAGCTGTTTAAAGTTAAACTGTCGAGTTCTGGCTTTGTGCATTTGTCTATAGATCTCTCAAACATGAGGACGTTAACCTTTCTGTGTTAACTACTGGAAATCCAGCCGGTTTGGGCCGTTGAGTTTTCAAACAAAGCTGTGTTTAGTAATAAATAGTTGCCTAATCAGTGAAATTATTCAATAAAGTTGGAAACTACAGTGTTGACCCATTGATTCGAAAGCTTTTTCAACCCTGTTTCCAAAACACATTTTCCTCTTGGCTTTCAAACAATATTACAAAGAAATCTTGATCCGTTTTCAGGACATGTCGCAATAGAGTCTGCTCTTCTAAAATTCTTTAATGATTTCTTGTTGTCTGTGAACTCTACAATCTTTTCTGGACCTTAACATTGCTTTCGACATAATCAGTCATGCAATTCATTGTATTGTGGTTGACATTCATTTACTCCACTGCAATAATCCAGTATTACACCTCTGAGATCTTCACACAATCCCAGTTAGACTTGAAGAGCGATTGTGCCCTTTCTGTTCTTTGGCTGCTCCAGGGCTGTGAAGCATTTCAGAGTATTTTGCCCACCGCTACTATTGATTTATTTAAGTCCTGTCTACAGATAACCTTTCCTCTTTGGTCTGTGTAGGAGCTTTTGTATTGAATTGTGTGTTTTGTGTGTAATACTATGTCACATTTCAGCAGTCATTTTAGTATATCTTCTTAAGGGACAATACTATAGAAATGAAACTTGGATATATTTTAGAGTAGTCATTGTGCAGCTTGTAGTAGTGTATATTTACTGTCCTCTAAAAATAACTCAACATACAGCCATTATTGGCAACAAAAGTGAGTACACCCTAAGTGAACTTGTCAAAACTGTGTCCAAAGTGTCAATATTTTGTGTTAGCACCATTGTTATCTAGCACTGCCTTA
>JAHKKF010495281.1:0-11082 GCA_019740295.1 Labeo calbasu | reverse complement strand
TACTCCTGACATCTGAGCCGCTGAAGATGCAGTGGCTTACGTTTGTTTGTGAATGGAATGCGCTTCTCGATCTACATATAGTTATATGTTCTATGTTCAGTCTATGTTCGCGCGAATCATTCATGATCCAGCTTTTATGTGCTAGTTAGCAAGTTTAGCGGCTAAAGTAAACAGGCTCGTCACTCCACAGAGAGAAGAGGGGGGGAGGGGGGCGAGCAGAGCTCATTTGTATTTAAAGCAGCCTCGACCAGAATGAGATGATTTTTGCAGAGCTGATTTTGGCAAGGTAAAAAAGGTGTTGTTTTACAAAGAATCATATCAACTTGTGGAAAATGGGCATCCGATGACCCCTTTAACACCACAAAAACAGTTAACCTATCAAAATAAACCACGTTACATATTTAATAAAGGCGAATCAATTCATATTCACCGTCAGTCCTGTAAGTCCTGCAAAGTTTTTTATTTATTTATTTTTTTAATATCGTGAGATAGCGGAGTGCAACAACGGCATCTAAAGTACTGCAGCTGCTCACTTAACTGATCTTACTCATCTCAATCTGCTCAATCTTAGTGATGTCAGTGCCCTAAACAATGTTATAATGGACTATTTCACATCTAGAGATGAAGGATGATGACGTTACTACAGAGGAGTCAGATGACAGTCTGTTTTATGCACAGTGCGCGAACAGTTGCGCTGCGCTCGCTTTTACTACAAGGTAGGCTGCATTATTTGTGCTATCTAAACATAAAATGGGTGATCAAAAGTTCGGAGACTATGCAGATGATAAACAACGTTAGTCTGTTTGTGTAATGATGCAGTATAGCGCTCCTAACTTGACAGACAGCTCTCGTTAAACCTGTAAAGTGAAAGTGAAAGTCTCACTTTAAAGCCGTTTTTCTCAAAATTCCATTCCTGAAAATCATCGCTATCAGCTAACTTATGACAGCCATAACTTTGGTTACGTTCAAGCTATGAACAAAATCAAAACCTAAAAAAGGTCCAATTTCACCATTTGTTGGGTTTTCCTAGATCGCATCATAAATAAATAAGAAATTCTACATACATTGTATAAAGTAATCAAATGTATAAAAAGACTGCATATTCTTCAATGTGTAAATTAAATATATATTTCTTCTTATTAAAGTTACAAAAGTGATTTAGTCAAGTTAGAGATTTTCTCTCTTTTGTTGTTTGATTAACATGAATGACAGACAGCAGGAATATTAGACTGCTGTCACTTTAAGAGCTGCCGGATCCAATATACTGTTACACACGTCTTTTCTTTTTCAGCTGTTTGATTTCACTTAAGACCTAAATAACTGTTTACAAGGATAATTGCAAAGACGGGCATTTTGACACATACAAGTATGTATATCTATCTGTTCAAGGCCTATAAAGTGGCAAAAATAACTCCCACGCTCTGTGAACACCATCTTCACGTGACGAAATGATAACTGCATTTCAGCGGCTTAAAATCACTTGTTTTTAAACCGCAATGTTTAAAAACAAGTCCAAGCAATAAATTTCCCTGACCACATAGCGCAGCAACATCACATGAGTGTGTACTCCCGATAGAGACGATTTCTACTGGTTGACAAATTTCTACTGGTTAATTCTGTCTACCTAATTATGGAGCTTTATTCTATTATATATTCCATTTAATTGAGATGTTATTTGATTCTAGGGACATCTGTAGAACAAACACAAGGTAATAATGTCCATATCAGACATGCATTTGCAAAAAAAATGTGCTTTTTTCAATAATCATCAGTGTCAAGCGTGATCACACCCTTCTTAAATTATCAAGAGAGCTTCTGCATGTGATATGAGCACCAATATGTTCGCTGCTGACTGTGACACTGAGTTGAACATAAATCAGCTAAGCACATCAGAGAATGAGCTTCAGAGACATTTCCATGGCAACACATGCATTGAAATTGCAGAGACTGATTGTTTTCTGTCAAAGGCCAGCTACACGGACAGAAAACCTTGAGAGACCACGTCGATGAGCACTGTGTGAAGGCTTTCACTTTTCAGCAGCTAAGATGAAGCACAGCACTCGGACTGCTGTGCATGTAGAAAAGAAACTCTAAGCTGTTTAAGTCAGCCAGTAATCCAGCTATGAGTGCAATGTGACATGACCACTGGGGACAATGAGGGCATGCTCATTCATTCATTGTCCCGGCAGCCTGATATCATCTCCATGTTATCTAAATCTGCTACCAGCAGAGCATTGGGATTCTTACCATCGTTATTAATATGTTTAGTCTAATCAGTGTCTTTATTACACCCTAAAGCTGCCGTAACAGGATTTTACTTATTTGTGAAATCCCCACAAATCCTCAGAATGGCTGCCACAGATTTAGGGTCTTCTGTGAACTCTCCTCCATTCTTAACATCTACATTCACCAATTATTTCGTTTCCTGAACCCGAGTCACTAGACAACACCTGTGGAAAGAGGGGAAACTACACCCCCTATTGCCCCTTGTAATTTTTTTGAACGGCAACAGGTTTATAGTTGCAAATGTTTGTTCATTATGCCACAAATATTGTGCACAATTTGTAATATTTTGGTGTACACATGCAACTGAAAGGCTGTGGAACCACATAATACTGACACACGTGTTTGACAAACCAAATTGTTCTAAAATAGGCACAATAAAACCTGATGTAACATGCAAATCACTTAAGTATATAACAGTAGTAAAGTACTGCTTAATGACACTGAACTATGTAAACATTTACAGTATACGCTTTGTTAAAATATATTAACAACAGAGTAACCATATGCTGTGAACTCTGTTGTAGCTATTAATAAGAGGCACAACTAAGTTCTCGTTCAAACTATACCTTTTTCAAAGGCTGTTTTGTTAAAGACAACAATGAAACTGTAACAGTAATTGAAAGAGAAATATAGGATATGGCTATGTGCTAAGTGTGACTAACTCAATGCTATATATAGGCTATTAAAACTGAAAATGCAGAGTGACAAAAATAGTGAATAGTGGCAGCAGGCTAGAGCTTGAAAATACAAAAAAGTCTTATCCGCTTATCTAAAATCTATTAAAAAGGACAACTAGCATGTAACATACAGGGTAAAGAAATCCTCATATACCTTTAAATGACACAAAAATGATTATTGGTGAATAAAATGATTTCACTGCTGAGTCATTTTTGTGCAGCTTTGATATGCAGTACAAGCACAAACAGGAGCAAGCTTTTAAAAAGTTAGCATGAGGATTAACACCCCTCCTATGGTAAATCTCTGTACTGCATGGCGATAAATCACTCCACTTAATTTCATTACATTTTCCATTAATCCACAGCATTTTTGGCAGTCAAAATATTTTGTCTTAATGGTTTCCATACAGATTAAAAGCTTTGCCATTGCCCTTGTGAAAGTCTGAAATGTAAGTGATTTAAGGAATTTCAGGAATCCTCAGATAATGAAGTGCATTTTATTCTAAATGTATAATTAGAAGTGTTGAACCCCATCTATCAGCCAGCATTAAGACATTTATCTCTTCAAACATGTTTCTGTTTTGAGAAGAGACAATGAAATCATTAGAGTTTAAGAAATGTGGGTTACAAGCAACTGACACCCACAGCCAAATCACAGTCAGCTTAACTGAGAGCAGCAAAACTTACCCATTCTAAGGAGAAGTCGAGTGATCAGAAATGGCGATCTTTGTAACACTGATTGGGTTTGGGATTTCTGTCACAATCTCAAAAACCTCCTGCAGTTCCACCATAAACCCCTAGGGGATCACATATCAATATAACTACATTTCACATGCCATAGGGGCATGTTGTCACAGAAGGTCAATGTTCAATACGCAATGATAGTGGATATGATCAGCAGCTGTTTTTTGGGGTATGATGTGTGACAACTAACCCCAGTCTTTCCCGTCCAAGTCCCAGTCCAAACGTATTAAATGTACACTGTACACTATATATTTATTTTTCATCCACTGTTTATCAGCAATAACTTCGAAGCAATATTCAAAAGCAAAGTAGGCACAAAGCTGGAAAACTGCTTTCCCACCACTGTTAAGTTAATGGTAAAATACTAGTATTCAGCTTGTGTCTCTGTTTGCTGTGAAAATAATCAAAGTCTAGAATCACGCATACACCTTTGCATTACCATAACTATCCCTCTTCTTCTCAACTACAGTGTAAGGGTGCATGTGCACTGCAATTTAAAGATGACAGCAGGAATGGGAATCTCTTCTAATGGTTAGATGGGCATCACTGATTGGGAGTACTCCCTTGTCTCCAGCTCAAGAAACCAGTCATAAAAGGATTGGACTCCTCAGACTGCATTGGCAAATAATAATTAACTCTCCTTTGGTCTCACAGACACAAGCAATAATTGACAAGGCAGATCTAAAGACCTCAAAAGACACTTTACTGTGTTCTTATGATGGATTAACATCTGAAAAGCATCCCAATAGGACATTATTCCAAATGCTTGTAATATTTTCAGGAGGCGAAGTGGCTGAGTAGACAACAAAAGGACATTTAGTCCTGCAATCTGTATAGTCTCTATTGCCATATATCCAATTATCATAAATCACACCGAGCAGAATGTCGGAATTTGTGTTACTGGGAAAATGAACTGTTACAGCTGAATATGAAAAACATAATGAAGAGAAAGTGTGTGTGTGTGTGTGTGTGTGTGCGCGTCAGCATTATATGGTGGAACGAGTCATGATTCTCTATACAGAGAGATGTGCACAGATGCCATTGCTCTCTTTATACGGTTTGTACATTTTATCATCTCCTAGGCCGAGATGTGTCACTGCACTGTTCTCAATCTGATCTGACAGAGTGCTGGTGTTTTCAGTGATACAACATCTTAGCAAAGTGCTCCAAAGATGAAACCATGTTTTATTCATTTCATCTTTATAACCCATGAAAATAGACAGAGATGCAACTTCGTCCTAGTCAAACATGCTCGCTGGGTCTGATAGAACTACACACATTCACACCAAGCTTCGCCTAATTCGCCTCATTCAAGACGATTCATAAATGTATTGATTTATGAAAATTATGTCTCATAATTCATGATCTATCACATATAATTAAATGTCTCTTAGAACTCAAATACAGTAATAGTTCTTAAAGGGGTCATCAAATGGCCATTTTCCACAAGCTGATATGATTCTTTAGGGTCTTAATGAAAAGTCTATAACATACTTTGGTTAAAATTTCTCAGTGGTAGTGTAAAACACATTCTTTTTACCTTGTCAAAATGAGCCCTGTTCAGAGCGAGCCATTCTATTGCATGTTCCTTTAAATGCTAATGAGCTCTGATCACTCCGTCCCTCTCTTCTGTGGGGTCGTCTGTTACGATAGTCGCATTTAGCCGCTAAACTTGCTAACTAGCACATTATTAAGAAAGCCGATTTGCAGAGATGCATAAAAAATATGATTGAGGAAGGACTAATTCTTACTAATTCAAAGTGGGGAAATTTTTTCCGGTATATCGCAAACGATAAGATATCGCCCATCCCTAACATAGACGCATTTATGTAGGTCGCCAGGCGCATTTCCTTCTAAAACGAAAGTAACATTAATCCTCTGCGTCATTAGCAGCTCAGATGTCGGGAGTAAATGACAACTTCAATGATTATTATTACATCCAACAACCAAACACCTCAATTGTGCAATCGGAGAAAATCTTGTCTTCCCCTGCACTGGAGTCGACACAATGGTGATCAGAGTCAGACTGTTACAGCTCAGTCAGGGCGGGTCTAAGGTAAGACAGTCATATCAATCAACTATCGTGGGAGCGGTGTGACGTCACACTGACAAGAACCTAAGGATGGCTTGGTTTGAAAAAGGGGATATTTCTTATAAAGATTACAAAAATACCACTGGGTGGATTTTTATCATAATAGGGTGATTTTGTACAAACACTGGCCACACACACTGGCCACACACATTTATGTTCAAACAACATGTAAAAGTGAGTTTTGCATTCGATGACCCCTTTAACTTGTTCATCCCAGTGCTTTAATCTCTGTCTGAGCTGTAAAATCTCTGATCTGTTCCCAACATATGCTGGATCTTAAAAAGGTCGATTTATAACAATAATGTACTATATTATTTCAATTGCTGTTAGATTAATGTAATTGTTTTTATCAGGACTTTTTTCGATATGCCAGAATAAAAATTTCCTGAGAATTAATTTACTCACCCCCGTGTCATCCAAGATGTTTTTTCTTTCTTCAGTTGAAAAGAAATTAAGGTTTTTGAGTAAAACATTCAGGATTTTTCTCCATATAGTGGACTTCAATGGTGGCCAACAGGTTGAAGGTCCAAATTGCCTTTAAAAGGCTCTAGACGATCCCAGTCAAGGAATAAGGGTCTTGCAATGGTGAAAAAAAATAAAATGTATATACTTTTTAACCACTAATGCTCATCTTGCCCTAGCCTGTCCTCACACATTACGTAGTCACATTGGAAAGGTCACGCATGACGTAGGTAGAAGCACCAACCCAGTATTTACAAAGGAACATGCAAAGAAAGTCAAATGCCCTTTACAAAAAAAAAAGGTAAAACAATTACCCTACCTTTCTGAACCAGAGTACAAAGATGAAGAACTAATCACGCATGACCTTTCCAGTGTGATTATGTAATGCGTAAAGCCACGAACACGCACTGCAGAGCTAGTGCAAGACAAGCATTTGTTTTTTTGGGTTTTTTTTTTAGAAAATGACCAATCGTTTAGCTAGATAAGACCCTTATTCCTTGACTGGGATTGTGTAGAGCCCTTTTAAGCTGCACTGAAACTGCAACTTGGACCTTCAACCCCGCTTATCCTCACTGAAGAAAGAAATACATGATCATCTTGGATGACATGGTGGTGAGTAAATTATCAGGAAATGTTTACTCTGGAAGTGAACTAATTTTTTAAGCAATGAACATGATCTTAAACATTTGGTAGACGTTACACAAATAAATGCTCTTATAAATGTGTTGATCTGATTGTGGATGAGGCCAATCAGCACCTCCTTACATCCAGAGCAGAAATTTACACTATACAGTAGCTCTGGGCCACTGACCACCATCAATATTTTATCAGGCCCCAACCCTGACACATAATTTTTTCATGTGACACTTAAGCTGCTGTGGAGATGGAGGTTTCTAGGCATGTCAGAAAAACTGCATTATTTTGTTCAGCAGGATAAAATATTGTTAGGGATACAAAATGTTATTTCTCTCGTATGTGCGCACACGTTTCAAATATGACATACATATTGTAGATATTCATAAACAATGCACATTGACCTACAGCAAATGCATGATTCAAGAATGCAAGAGCTTTAGGAGGGAATTACAGCCAAGGCATAAAATAATAAAACATGACTTTTATGGCAAAAGCCTAAGGTCATAACCTAATGAAATTATTTTTATTGGTACAATACAATGGTAAAATAAATCCAGCCAAACACTTACTAAAAGAGAATCCAATCCAAAGATATGCAATAAAGATGAAGGTGATAATTTATCAACTTACTTCTTGCTTTTTTACGTTTTCTAATAAACAGAAACAATGTTTTTTTGTCAAAATAGACTAAAGTGAGGTGACAAACGTTTTACTGACATAGAACTCATAACAATTACAGTCGGATATTATGGAGGCTGAGATCAAGAACGAGAAAAAAAGAAGAGTGTTCTGTTTGCCCAACAGTGGTATTTGAACGACAAGGATGAGAAAGGATTTGTGGTAAAAAGGAGGTGTGGTGGGGAGGGGGGATAGGTGGACAAAAAAAAAAAAAGGACAAAAACTTTTCAATAACTCTGCCGAGTGTTGAGGCCTCAGCCCTGCCTGTCTGTTGCCCTGGGTGCGTGTGAAATGCTTCCAGCGAACAAAGTAAGCCATGGGCGCATCCCAAAGGCCTTTGTGGCCAAAGCCTGGTGAAGAGGCTCTTCACAGCGCCAGCAAACACAGTCTACAGCCTCTCACCACAATTCTGCAGATCCTCCCATTGTGTCCCAACACACATTACACACTCGAGAGGGAAAGAGGAGAAACAAGGCAAAACTAATGAAAAGCTTTGAGTGGCTGCTCTTCTCGGAGCACACCCACACTCTAAAGCCCAAGAACTGCCCCAGACGCACACACGCACACATACCTCACTTCCAGCTAATAATTGCTATTGAAACACTTATTTGCTGTTGTTACCTGCACATCCTGCCACATCAAGTGGGATGGTTTCGCCGTGGTGTTACTTCAGCGACCTGGAGGGGGAGGCGTCCTATTCCTTATCACAATGCATCACATAAGGCAAAAAAAAGTCTATTTCCTCCTCTCTGAAACAGTGAAAAAGAGGTTCAGCATCAAGTTAAGTAATGTGTGTGGGAAATGTCAAAACAGTCAGTGCATGACAAATTGTACTGAGCAAACTAATGCTGGTTAGTACAAATAGAGTTTTCACAGAACAGTCCAGCCAAAGAATTGTGCTTTTGTGTGTACACATTCATAACAGCACAAACAGAATTAGGACAAAGCCTTTTACTTCTACCAGACCCAAGAAAACCGAGGGAAAAAGTCAGTTATTACTTTGAATTCAGATTTTTTTTTGTGTTATATATGGACGTCCTAAACTATGATATTGTGTCTTTAAGACACAATATGCTTCATCATATGTCAGTGGTGCAGACATATGATTTGTCATAAGAAATTACAGGCCTAAAACTCAGATCTCTCCCATCCACCCTTCAACATAACACACTGCACAGCATATTGACAAATGACAAATATGCTAGCGTTCTATGAGAAATTCAGAAAAATTAGGCTTCAGGGAAATATTTCCTGAGAAAGAAAAGGAAGACTGAGGTGAAGGGAAAGTAAACAGCAGAGTACAACAGAAAATGAAAGACTGTTCAAAAATACATAGGACAATGATGTTAAGAAGCAGTGGTTCTTCACATTATCATGGTAGACAGACAGATAGACAGATAGATGTCTGCTGAAAATGGCTGCTGAAAATACAGCTTTATCATCACAGGTATAAATTACACGCAGTGTTGAGAAGGTTACTTTAGAAATGTAATAGGTTACAGATTACAAGTTACCCTATTTAAAATGTAATGTAACAATTAATGTAACTGATTATGTTTGATTGCTTTTTGATTACTTTTCTAAATGTCTAATGAATGTTTTTAACTGTTAATCATTTCACTTAACACTGATCAGAGTTTTAAAATCCTTCATCACTTGAATTAAGATTATAATAAATTAATTTTAAAGCACAGCCACCACAAAATCAGACTTTAGCACCTTTTGTTGTTTGAGATTGTTTTAAGGTTAAATGCAGATTTAAAATCATAACAAGAAATAGTTTAATAGCTATGATACCGTTTTTAAGTCATTTTTTTCATAGCTATTACAGGAAACACTGGCATCTAACAATGCCTTGGAAAAAAAAAACAGTTAATCTTAAAATAAAGCATTTACATAAATGCAAATAGGGAATAAAACAGTTATCAAATAAACATGTGTCCTATTCTGTGTCCTGAACTCCTGAAACATTGGTATCTCATATTTTAGAGCAGTCAATTTTTGTGCATGTAACAATATTGAGATGTAATCCCCTTTGTAATTATTGACATTTTCATAATTAACTGTAATTTAATTACACATTTTTCTCAGTAACTGTAACGGATTACAATAGGGCAGTCACTAACGATTATTTTGGTAATCGTTTGAAAGATTATTCGAGTAATTGGATAATTATAATTAACTTTTTGTAGTAATAAATATAGATATATGCAAACAATTTAAAATGACTTAAAATACATATATAATAGCAATGAGGCAATAATAATTAGTTCAAATAAAGTATCAAAAGCAAGTAATCATATGGTCTTATTGAACAAATGTTAAAATACATAATGTATTATAAACAATAGAGCTAATGTACATTATGCATTATAAAAAATGCTTGCAGAGGGCGCCAACGGCCTGACGATTGTTTTTACACTTTACTGCTCGATCTAATCCGTGTTTAATATTAACATTTAGTTCAAATGTCTACTTTAATATTTGGCCATTATTTATGATAGAAAAGCTACGGCCACTGTAATTTCTTAATCTAAACGTGTAAACTCAGAGTGAGGGTTTAAACTTTTATTTTGAAATCGCGATGAACAGTTAACGTAGCATATTGAAAACGATAATGGTGTATTCTCCTGAGTTTGCATACATTTATAAATGATTTGCCTAACAAATCTGATGAAATAGCGCACGTTGCGTTTCCAGATGAACGTTATAATAAACCCAAACTCACAACATGCGGAGATGGAGATGCACCACACATGTGAATGATAACAGTTTGCTTAGCATTGCAGCATTTACTGTGAACGGAGTCGCGCTGAGATGCACGTACTTAACCTACACGTATGTAAATAAATGAAAAGTTCAGATCCAAAAGCCTCTAAGTACATCTGACGTTTTTCTTTAAAATTAGCAGTTCTTTCTGGCCACTAGCCTGGAATTCAGTGCATTTAAAGTGAAAGTAGTTGATGAACATATACTATGTGTGGAGAGCATTCACTCAGTATCTTTATCTCATTTTTGACCAAGATGGCTTTTAGAGGCTTTTGCATTGGAACTCTTAAAATAAAGCGCATATATTAAACCTGCATCGTTTATATTTAATTGAATCATAGCATTTGTGAATTCTTAATATGAGTTAATATGAATTATGAGTTTTAAATGGGTTAATATGTGGAATGCGCCACTTCTGGTATTTTGCAGATTACTCGACAGGGGCAAAATGCAAACGAGGATTTTTAAAAATCGAATACTGGAATACCATCGAGGAATCATTGCAGCCCTAGATTACAATTACATTTAAAGGGGTGCTTTTATTCTTTTTCACTTTTTGAAATTTTAGTCAGTGTGTGGTGTGAATCTTTGGGCTTAAAAAAGATCTACGAAGTTACAAATCTCACTCCACTCCAAAGGGAGATATTTCGTTTTTAAAAAATCTCTTTCCAAGAACTACAACGAACGGCTCCTTTGGACTACGGCGTTTGTTTTTCCGCATACAATGATGTCACAACG
>JAHKKF010495272.1:0-10292 GCA_019740295.1 Labeo calbasu | reverse complement strand
TTTTCTCAGAGCCAGGAAACCTTTCACCTTATATTCAAAAAAATTAATTTTTTGATTTGAGTCAAGAAATTAAAACTTTTATTCAGAAAGGATGTGTTAAATTGATAAAAAAAAAATGAAAGTAAAGACAGCTATGTTACAAAATGTTTCGATTTCACTTAAAATTCTGACATTTTTTCCTCAGAATTGCGAGCTTGTATCTCGTAATTCATGACTTTGTTTCTCAGAATTGCAAATTTATATCTCACCATTCTGACATTTTTTCTCAGAATTGCGAGTTTATATCTTGCAATTGTGACTTTTTTTCTCAAAATTGAATTTAAATCTCACAATTCTGACATTATATCATGTAACTGCAAGTTATTAAGTCAGATTTTTATATATATAAATGTGCATTTCAAAATTGGGCTTTACAACTTGCAATTCGGACTTTATGTAAGAACAATTGCAATTGTGAGTTTATATCACGTAATTCTAAGAAAAAAATTCACAATTGCAAGTTTATATCTCACAATTCTGAGAAAAAAGTCAGAATTGTGAGATAAAATGTCACAGTAACATCTTTAATTTTTTTTAATCAGTGGCGGAAATGGGCTTCCGTAACTTTTAGGAGAAATTCTTATTTGAAAATTTCTCTTTTTTTATCTCCTGGGAAAACAGAGCAAAAATATTGATGACTTTTCCTGCACTACAAAGATTTTTGTCCAATCAAATGCTCTATTTAATGAGACTGTCCTGCCCCCTAATACAGAAACAAGGACTATTTGTTTACAGTACCATGCAACTTTTTCTTTAGATCGTAGTTAAAATCATATTAGCTCTAACAATTGAGAGGACATGACACTTCTGACTTCAATCCAAGGTAAAGCTGTATTTTACTTCTCCAAATATTTCCTTCTCTCATTCCATCTCTTTCATTCGCTCTCAAGCCCGGACAATCATAAATCAGGAGCTGTTGATGGGATCTATCAGCCGTGTCTGGTATGGTTTTGTCCACCTCCGCGTTCAGCTCCGGTTCATAGACAGATCCTGAGAGAGGGCACTCGGCACCAACTCTCCTCATTTAGCGCCATTGATCACAACCGCTGAAAGACAGCAAACATCTCCTCCGAAATGAGGAAGCACTCCTTACAGCAGTGTTGTTATAATCTAATTTTACATTTAAACAAACAAAACAGTAAAACCAAGCTTCAATTTCCAGCAAAAAAAACAGACGTAGCATTATAAAGTTGATATAACCTTTCTTAGTCCTCTTCCATGTGCCCTATTAGGAAAATCTTCACTTTGACACATCTACCAAGTTAACCTATGGAAAAATATATATTTCATGATCATTACCATATTAAATAATATTTATTTTGGTGAGTTTCCAGATTGGTGAATAGGATAAAGGACGGCAAGTTAAATGAATCAAGAAAGCAAATATAAACGCGCCATATCAGACATGCAGTAAACCTGAAGACATCACGTACCTCAATCAGAAAGACAGGAATGGATAGATTACACAGAAAACAAGCTATAAGTGCAAAGCAACATTTCTAGTGTTAAATAAAGTGCAAAAGTAGCGCAACACAGTCTCACAGACTGAATTTGAGCAGTCCCCGCTGAATCAGACAGATTTTGAGGGTGACTTTCAGTCAGATCTAATAAAACTGAAGACGGAGGAGGTTGTATTTAAGAAAATGCAGAAACCTCCTCTCTGCTTGAGCCAGATCTGCTCTTAATTAACAGATTCACTTTACAGGCACTTTTCAAGCACAATTTATAGCATCACAGGATGATAAGATCTAAAAGCCAAAACGACTCATAACTCAAAATTCAGAGACATTAACCGTTTGGTTTCTATTCTATTTAAGTCATTTTGACTTCGCAGAGCAATTCTAATCAATGAAAGATACATTTGACATTTTTCCGAGAGGAATGCAGGGATCATTACAATTTACTACAGACCTGATGGGAATAGCAGGCTTGTTTTAATAGCCCAGGACTGCGGGATCTTTCTTTGAAGTGTATTTTCAACTTGAATGGTGCCATGGAGACTTCCCCTGTTTTTCTACCAAAGCATTTAAGAAATGATAAATCTTAAAAATGCATAAACTGTCCACTAATCACTTTCAAATTTATGTCATGTTATTAATCACAAACATTGCAGTTTAATATCAAAACCAGAGGTTTACACTTGGACTCACAGACACAGTATGTATCTTTTTGAGGACGTGTCACAATGGAACGCAGGTTGACCTGAATGCTGAACATTCACGATTATTTTTATCTACATTATCTTTAATGGAAAAATCGTGACATATGCCTGATGACCTGATAAACCTCTTTCAGCTGCATAAAAATAAAATTAAAAATATTTTAATTGAATAATAATAATAAAATATTTTTAAAAAGATCAAATAAAATGTGACCCTGGACCACAAATCCAGCCAAAAGTAGCATGGGTTATTTTTGTAGCAATAGCCAACAATACATTGTATAGGTCAAAATTATTTTTCTTTTATGCCAAAAATCATTAGGATATTAAGTAAAGATCATGTTCCATGAAGATAACTTGTAAATTTCCTACCATAAATATATCAAAACTTAATTTTTGATTAGTAATATGCATAAAGGTGATTTTCTCAATAATTAGATTTTTTTTGCACACTCAGATTCCAGATATATTTAAATAGCTGTATAAGTTCTAATAGTTCAGATAGTTGTAATATTGTCCTATCCTAACAAACCATACATCAGTGGAAAGCTTATTTATCCAGCTTTCATGATGCACAAAACAAAAAAAATGTAAACAATTGTCACAAATAATAAAATAAAATAAAATAAAATAAAATAAAATTACAGCGGGGTAAAAATATTCTGCAAAAATGTACCACAGTATTAGCAATAAATGATGGTGAGAAAAATGGGAAGACATACAAGAAATTGCCCCAAATCCTTCTGCAGCCTCTTACTTATACAATGACTGACTAAAATGGTCTAAAAAATATTTTCTTAAAAACTGAAATTCTAAAGTCTGTGAAATGATCCCCATGATTTTCCCATGAGCTGAAAAAATTATGAGATTAGGGCCCTATGAAATCCATTTGATTTTTTTCTGTTTTATTTTCATCTTTTTGGATTGTGTTTTTTTCTGGACTCCTTTTTAATGGTTAAATTAAATGTTATTACTCAAAAGCATACCTAATTAATTCAAATCATAAAACATATAATTTTACATCAATTTATTTAGAGTTTAACAAAAATGACATTTTTAGGAAAAATTAAATGTTTTTTTTCTCCCATTCTTTTTGTCACCAAATTCTGTGTTTAAGCATGTGTAATCATTTGAATGCATTAAAAAACTTTATCAAAGTTTATTTTTACAGTATAGGCTAGCCCTGTGAGGGTCGTCGTCTTTGTTGTAAAACTGTGTTGACTATTTTATTTTTTCTGGTTATCAAATGAAGACATAATACATTAAATTTCTCTTTTAATCAAATTTTAGACAAACTCGATTTTTGGCTTACTGTTCAAATTAAAACATGGACGAACTGCGTGATTATTTCTTCTTTTTTTCCAGACTATTTCTTCAAGACGAACCGAACTTTTATTTTGACGGACTGCCATGAAGACCTCTGTATGCACTGTATATGATATGACGATAGTTTCACTTAAATGAAACGGTAAAATGCTCATGAAGTACTCTCAGAGAAGTTTTGGGGACGTTGTTCATGTTATTTACATCCTCACATAGTGAGAGGACAGACGCTGAAATCACAGCGATCGGTATTCATAGTAAACAAACCACGCGTCTGGGCCATTCATTAGAGACACGCAGAACATGCAGGTATTTTGGGGCTTAGTTTATAATTACAGATACTATTCCATATCCTGATTTACTGCTTACCTACTTTTACTTCCGTGTTTATGACTGGATTCCACAATTCCGTCCGCGTTTTCCGCATTGCGGAAATCATAGGACCCTACGAGACACTCATGATTAATCCTCTTTCCTCACAAGCTTGTCGGTTTTTAGGGGTCTTTTGATCCACCAAGTCACCAAAAAGTTCACATGACAAAATAGCGTTCTTCTCATCTTGGTAAATGACAGCTAAATGGAAAATTCATATTATGATAGTTACATACTGAATTTAAAAAGCATGTACTGTATACTAAAGGTCAAATGACGATATGTAGATAAAAATCTTAACATGCAAACAATGAGAAATTGAAATGTTACAAAAAGGAACAAACAACCTAATTTAAACCAGCAGAAACTGGGAAGTAACAGATTTTGATAACAAAGCTACAAACTAAGACTAAGGTTAAATCGCATTTTGAAAATAAGATAAGTGATAAAGAAAATATGTTTATAAAGAGGTCACAACTCATCACAGTGTTTATAAGACACCGACTGCGCAAGCGAGTGAGACTGTTGTTTCTTCGTGATATCTGGGATGGTGTAAATCAGTTAGACATGCATAGCACAGAGATAGGAGAGCTGAATCTCAGCCAACACCAACTTCACAGCAGGGGATCAGAAAACTCAATACAGTAGAAACAAAGACAATACTTGAGAGCATTTTGGTTTCATATACACTGTCCGAAAAAACAGTTCCCTTAGTGTGCAACAGCTTGTTACTGAGGCAGTATTCTTGAAAGGTACTAATATGCAGCCTTGCGGTGTAAATAAGATAGAAAGGTGTACCTTAGAGTGACAGGATACAATTTTTCTGACAGTGTATGAAAATCTGGTATATTTTTCATTCATCGTGTGTGGAAAGGTACAAGACATGATGACGGAGTATGTATGAGTGATTGCCTTGCAGTACAACTATAGCAAATATAATCAGTCATAGCTATTTGATTCGGCTAATTCATACACTGCGTAATTATCAATATCCATGTTATTTTCTTTTTGTATGAACAGATTTAATTTGAGGAAATGTTTCTTCATGGCCGCAACTGATTTGGGAATGGGCACACCCTGTGCTATACACAGCCTGAGGCCCGGCTCTAGTCTAGGTCTTTGGAACACGCTGTATTCTCTCAAATCGCTTTTTAATGAAGGACAAATTTGACTCTGACCTTTCCTGTTTCCCTTTTTCCAAAAGCCAGATGATTGGCCTTTCGCTACGCTTCAGTTCGTTTCTAACTCCCCGTCCACATTTTGATTTAAACTTGGAGGAAGAAAGACAAAACACTCAGGTTTGACAAAAGAAATCAGTAGGAATTTAATATTTAAATATGTACAGATGATTTAAACTGTACTGCTGCCGGAATGTAGGCAGCCGTCTTGGAAAATGATGTTTTCCAGACTGTGAGACAATTACATGTCAACTTTTAAAATGAATTGTGTAAGACAGTCTTCAGATACGTCAGGCCCCTCTTTTTCTTGCATTTGTTCTGGGTGCTAAACAGGGGCCTGTTACACTTGAGGCAGTGGCGGTATCAGGCATGCACCAGAGGTATCGAAACAGCTCTGGAAGGTCTTAAATCGCTTTCCACAGAGGAGACTGTGAGATTAAAAAAAAAAAAAATGCAGGGCACTTTTGAAGTTTCTTCTCAAACCAGAAAACATTCACTGCCTTTACAAAAGAAGGTCCATTTCCTTGTGATTCACTTCATCCTGAAAGGTAAATAAACTGCATCCCAGATGACGGGCTAAATTTACCAATGATTAGTTGCGTAGACAATACAAAACTTTTTTATTGTCAGAAAAAGCAGCACAGAAACAGTGTGAGAGAGCTGCTGTTTTGTAAGAAAATATTTACACACAGAAGAGTCTTTGAGGTTCCACCAATTTCCCGAAAGGTCCAGGTGAGCCGAAAAAAGTATGGCCCTGTCTTTTTTTTTTCCTTTTCTTTTCTTTTTTACAATAAATTAGCTAAGATGCTAACAATCTAGTTCAAAGGGCAAGGGACAATACAAGTTCAAAAAGCCTATAATACAACACTATGCAACATGGGACGTTTCAACACTTTCAGCCTTTCTGTTTATAAATAATAAAATACAACAATCTTCCAATCATTCACATTACAAGTGTCACAAAATTTCACAACCGCACAGTATGGTGATCCTAGACACTATACAATGATAATACACTTATTATGGCTAGCATATAAATATACATACAAAGAATGTCACTACAATGTAAGAACTTCACTCAAAGCAATGGCAAGTCCTTCATTTAAAAAAAGCAAAACGTAAATAAAACCAAGTAGCGCTGTAAAAAAAAAAAAACATCTCCCAGTCATAAACAAACATACATAATGACATCAGTTTGAGTTTCTACAGAGTTCTCATTGCCGTATACAAAGTATGACGATAGCAGCTATTTTGGATGGACTTAACATAACACTGGAGTTTCAAAGCTGTTTAAGTCATCAATATAAAAAGAAACAAACAAAAGTAGCAGTCAACATCTCGCCTCCCTGGCCAGCCAGTGAGACAAAACAAAGCAACACACAACTCTTCACATCAACACTGCGGTGGCTTTGAAGAAGGGTAACGTCGACGCACAATGTTTTTACCCTTTCGGTTACTAGACACCTGCGTCACTGTCATGGCCGAGCGACTGCCTTTTCAGGTATGCAACATTGCTAAGAGCGACTAATATGTCTTATCAAAAGACATAATGGAGTCCGATGTAGCATTAAATCCTCATCTCAGCCTCATCACTGTGCTCCAGAGAGTGCTCTGTAGTGCTGATGACGGAGGCTGAGGGACCTTGAGTGACACCAAATGGGGAGACAGCTGGGGACCGTGCGGCAAGCGGGGAAAGTGAAGGGGAGAAACTGGGAGACATAGCTGCTGAGGAGATGGAGCCCTCGTGGCTTATAGGTGAACGCCTTAGGGATGCTAAATGGTGGAACGTCCGTGCTATGGCAGGTTTAGGTGGGACAGATTTGGCTCCTGGATGAGCCACTGAGGTAATGAGGGGTGGCGGGTCAATTCTTGGCTTGGGATCTGTCTTAACTTTGGGTTGGAAGGGTCTGCGTGGATTGTTCGGAGGTAAGCTCTCATCTTTCAACCTGGCGATTTCTGTAAAGACACTGGCTAAGGGTTGGAACTGAGGGCACCAGTTGAGAAGGTAGTCCCAGTTGTAGCTGCCTCGCAGTTCCTCGTCACTCGCCACTATGGCTGTGAGGGAGCCATCGACTGAGGGTTTGCCATCCTCAGGGAAAGCGTAATCCTTCGGGTGGGAAATATTTAACCCACGACCTACTCCGAGGTAGCCCCCACCTTCGTCTCTGTAGACTGGAAGCTGACCAGAGAGTAGGGTGCCACTGAGGCTCCCACTGATGCTCCCAAGTTTCTTCGTTTTGAACCACTGGCTTGCATCAAGTGGTCCTGGCTCGCAAGAAATATCTGAGAGTTGGTCCGCATCCTGTTGGATGCCTGAATCAGGGCCTCTGGCGGAGATGTGCTCTTGCATGGAAGAGGTGATACTTGCAACTCTTGGGTACTCATTGATCATGCGGATTTCGTCATCTTCCGCTGCTTCGGCAGATCCCCGTCCACTGGAGTGGGAAGGATCTAAGGATCCTCCTCGAGTGTAAGGGCCTCCACCAGTTCCTTCCTCATCACCTGCGTATCCAGGAAGCGCCTGGTGGTAGATCCTGTCGCTCCCTGCGGGTTTAGACTCATCCAACTTCTGCAAAGCTGTGCCTGAAGATGCGGTACTATTCCCAGTGTCTTGTCCTTTCTTCTTGCGCTTTGATCTTACTAGATAAAGCGCCACAGCAATTATGACTAACAAGACTATTACTCCAAGAGAGGCAGCAATTATGCTCACAAGGAGGACGTTGAAGTCTGTTGCCAGACCGAAGGATGTGTTGGTGACGTCAATGGTGACCTGAGCAGAAGCTACTCTTGAGGTGTCAAGAGGGCTGTGAGCAATCACATCCATAGTCATTAAGCGGGTTTCCCTTTTCGAGCGACTCCCTCCACTTGAGCTGCCAGAGCCGTCCATCTTTAGGTAGATTTCACCTGTGGTCTTATTCACATCGAAATAAGGAGAAGAATTGGGGAAGGAGTAGAGTACAATCCCATCCACCCCGCCATCCTCATCTTTGGCCTGTACTTGCCCAATGCTCTGACCTTTCTTGGCTCCTTCTGGTACCTCAAAGGACAAGTCGGAAGTGGTGAAAACTGGGTCATACTCGTCCTCTCCTGTTATGTAGACCTGCACTGTGCATGTAGCTGAGTTGTTGCCTGCATCCACTGCCAAAGCGATGAAGTTAAATGAATTCACCTTCTCGAAATCAAATATCTGCCTAGTACGAACTTCTCCTGAGTTTGAATCCACTAAGAACAGGTCTTTTCCTAGGCCAGAGTGGTCCATCAAATAATACTTCAGCTGTCCATAAACTCCTGTATCATAATCGATTGCATGTAACACAGTCACAGCAGAGTTGGCCGGCTTATTCTCACGGATACTAGCTGTTAATGTTGCAATAGGAAAGTAAGGTCTGTTATCATTGATGTCCTTTACCTCCACACTAATAGGAGCCAAGGCAAAATGACCATGGCCATCTGAGGCTTGTACTATAACCACATGAGAAGTTCGGCTCTCTCTGTCCAAAGGCCTCTGAAGCCTCAGAGCCCCAGTCCACTGATCCACAGAGAAGAGTTTCATCTCATCTCCAGAGCTGATGCTGTACTGGACCTCAGCATAGGGAGCTGAATCAGGATCAGTTGCGGTCACACGTAAGATTTCTGTACCAGCAGCTGCCCCTTCACTCAAAGACACTATGTACTCTGCTCTGCTGAAGACCGGAGGGTTGTCGTTTACATCAGTAACTGTGATGATGGCTGGTACGCTAGAGCTACGTTGGGGAACACCACGATCCGAGACTGCAATAGTGAGGTTATAACGTGACAATGCCTCAAAATCCAGTCGCTCCGCCAGAATCAGGGTTCCTACGGTCTGGAAGCCGTGGCCCTCTATGAAACGAACGCTACTCTCAATCTGGAAAGCATTTCCAACATTCCCACTGGCAATTGCGAAATCAAAACCAGAGTTTTCCTGAGATAGGTCTCCATCTACTGCTTCTAATGTGAGGATGGTGGCTCCAGGTAACTGGTCCTCAGACACTGTGGCTTTGTACTCCAGCTGGTGGAATATGGGGGCATTATCATTGACGTCTATCAGCTGAATTTGGACTGTCGCAGAAGATGACAGAGGTGGAGACCCTTCATCACGAGCTTCGATGACTACACTCACAGAAGGCTGCTCCGGGTCAAATTCTGCTTTCTGTCTGATGAAAAGTGTACCTGTAAAGACATTGGAAGTGCTTTTACTACAGTGTTAATGCTTTAAATCTAAACTTTATGCCTAAACTTGAAGCAGTGGCTATTTAAACAAAGTGCAGCTGACTTTGTTGGTATACTCAAAAAAATGCTGTTTTTTTTCTTTAACCAAATGCTGGGTTCAGCCTATTGGGTCATTTTGTTGGGTTATTTTAATCAGTTTTACCCAAATGCTGGGTAGTTTTTCTGAACTCTAAAAAAATGCTAGGTTATTTTTCTGTTTTTAACCCAAATGCTGGGTTCAGCTTGTTGGGTCATTTTATTGGGTTATTTTTAACAGTTTTACCCAAGTGCTGGGTAGTTTTTCTGCACTCTAAAAATGCTGGATTATTTTGATTTTTAACTAAAATGCTGGGTTCAGCTTGTTGGGTTATTTTATTGTTTTGTTTTTTATTATCCAGGTGCTGGGTAGTTTTTCTGCACTCTAAAAAATGCTGGGTTATTTTTTTTAAAACCCAAATGCTGGGTTCAGCTTGTTAAGTCATTTAATTGGGTTATTTTCAGCATTTATACTCAAGTGCTGGTTAGTTTTTCTGAACTCTAAAAATTCAGGGTTATTTTTTAAAAACCCAAATGCTGGGTTCAGCTTGTTGAGTCATTTTATTGGGTTATTATTTATATTTTTACCCAAGTGCTGGGTAGTTTTTCTGCACTCTAAAAATGCTGGGTTATTTTTTTTTTATCCCAAATGCTGGGTTCAGCTTGTTGGGTCATATTATTGGGTTATTTCTTTTATATATTTTTTACCCAGGTGCTGGGTAGATTTTCTGCATTCTAAAAATGCTGGGTTATTTTTTTAATGTAAATCCTGGGTTCAGCTTGCTGTTTCATTTTATTGAGTTATTTTTAATATTTTTTACCCAGGTGCTGGGTAGTTTTTTCTGTAAGTCAGCTGCTGGGTCATTTTTACTATCAATACAAATGATGAATCCCTCACACACCTACCCAGTGCTAGGTCGGTGCAACCCAATGTTGGGTAATCTGTGCCAAAC